>PITA01003481.1:0-138894 GCA_004023965.1 Spilogale gracilis | reverse complement strand
CCAAGTAACAGTGTGGCAGGCCCTTCCCCCAGAAGACAGGCTGAAAAAACAAGAGAACGACAACCCTAAGGCCCCTATAAAACAGGTGCATCTTGCTTGGGTTGTAGTTAATACTTTAGACTCTGTATAGTCTCTCAACCACCCCTCAACAGAATTACTAAAAGGAGGAATCCCCGTAAAGAAAAGAATCAGACTGTGGCCTTTGCCACAGACCTAATAGGTATGGATATAATCAAGATATCAGAAATAGACTTCATAGTAATGATTATGAAGCTAATATCTAAGATTGAGAAAAGTATTAGCAACAATATAGACTCTCTAAGGGCGGAAACAAGTTCTAATCAGGATGAACTTAAAAAGTATTATGAATGAATGCAGTCACAGCTGGGTACTCTGACTACAGGGTAAACAAGGTAGAGGAACAAATTATTGACATGGGAAAAACAGACTAAAGCCCATGGGATCAGACTGAAAGAGATTAATGACTCAGTGAAACATTCCAATATCATAATTATTGGGATCCCTGAGGGGGTGGAGAGAGAGAGAGAGAGAGGTCTAGAAGATATATTTGAGCAAATCATAGATGAGAACTTCCCTAATCTAGAGAACAAAATAAGCGTTCATGTCCAAAAGGCAGAGAGGATCCCTTCCAAGATCAATGAGAACAGACTGACACCATGACATATAAAGGACAATTCACAAATCTAGGACCCAAGGAAACAATCTTGAAAGTGGTAAGGGGGAAGAGATTTCTTACTTACAGAGGGAGGAACATCAGAATTACATCAGACCTGTCCACAGAGACCTGGCAAGCCAGAAAGGACTGGCAAGACATATCCAAGTTACTAAATGAGAAGAGCATGGAGCCAAGGATATTTTATCCAGCAAGTCTATCATTCAGAATGGATAGAGAGACAAGGGTCTTCCAAGACCAGCAGAAACTGAAAGAATATGTGGCCACCAAGCCAGTACTACAAGAAATATTAAGGGGTGTTCTATAAAAGAATAAAGACCCCAGCAGTGATATAGAACAGAAATTTACAGAGACAATCTATAGAAAAAAGGACTTCATGGGAAATATGATGACAATAAAATCATATTTTTCAATAATCACTCTCAATGTGAACAGCCTAAATGCTCCCACAAAACAGCACAGGATGCAGTTTGGATAAAAAGACATGACCTATCAATATCCTGTCAACAAGAAACTCATTTTGAATCTACAGACAAACCCAGACTGAAAGTGAGAGGATGGAGAACCATTTTTCATGCCAATGGACCTCAAAAGAGAGCTAGGGTAGCAATTCTCATATCAAACAAATTAGGTTTTAAGCTAAGGACTATAGTAAGAGATACAGGACACTGTATCATTCTTAAAGAGTCTATCCAACAAAAGGATCTAACAATTGTAAATATCTATACTCCCCCCAAAAATCTATACCCCCAAAATGGTAGCAGCCAATTACATAAGCCAACTGTTAACCAAAATAAAGAGACATATTAATAATAATACATTAATAGAAGACCAAAACACTGAACTCTTAGCAACCGATCATCTGGGTGGAAAATCAACAAAGAAATAAGAGCTTTGAATCACACCCTGTACCAGATGGACTTCTTAGATATACACAGAACATTCTATCCTAAAACAACAGAATACTCATTCTTCTTGAGTGTACATGGAACTTTCTACAGAATAGACCACATACTGGGTCACAAATAGGGTCTCAACTGATACCATAAGATTGAGGTTATTCCCAGCATATTCTCAGATCACAATGTTTTGAAACTGGGACTCAATCACAAGAAAAAAAAATTGGAAGAAATTCAAACACTTGGAAGCTAAACACCATCCTGCTTAAGAATGTTTGGGTCAACCAGGAAACCAAAGAAGAACTCAAATAATTCATGGAAACCAATGAAAATGAAAACACATTGGTCTAACACATATTCCCCCCAAAATAGAAAAAAAAAATTTTTTTTAAAAAGATTTTATTTATTTATTTACTTGACACACAGAGAGAGAGAGATCACAAGTAGGTAGAGAGGCAGGCAGAGAGAGAAGAGGAAGCAGTCTCTTTGCCTGAGATCATGACCTGGGCTGAAGGCAGAGGCTTTAACCCACTGAGCCACCCAGGTGCCCAGAAAAATCTTGAATACACAAATAACTTTATACCTAAAGAACTGGAGAAAGAACAACAAATAAAGCCTAAGCCAAGCAGTAGAAGAGAAATAATTAGGATTAGAACAGAGATCAATGAATTAAAAACCAGAAGTACAGTAGAGCAGATCAAGGAAACGAGAAGCATTCCTTTGAAAGAATTATTAAGATTAATAAACCACCGGCCAGACTTATCCGAAGACAAGAGAAAGGACCCAAATTAATAAAATTATGAACAAAAAGGGAAAGTTCACAACTAAGACCAAGGAAATAGAAACAATTATTACAAATTATTATCAATAGCTATATTCCAATAAATTAAACAACCTGGAAGAAATGGATGCCTTCCTGGAAACTTTTAAACTATCAAGACTGCAACAAGAAGTAGACAATCTGAGTAGACCAATATCCAGGAATGAAATTGAAAGAGTGATCAAAAACCTCCCAAAAAACAAGAGTCCAGGGTCTGATGGATTACCAGAGGAATTCTACCAAACATTCAAAAAAAGAAATAATACCTATTTTCCTGAAGCTGTTTCAAAAAATAGAAACAGAAGGAAAACTTCCAAACTCATTCAATGTGGCCAGCATTACCTTGATCCCAAAACTAGGCGAAGACCACATCAAAAAGGAGAATTACAGACCAATATCCTTAATGAATATAGATGCCCAAATTCTCAAAAAGATCCTAGCTAATAGGATCCAACAGTACATTAAAAGGATTATCTATCATGACCAGGTGGGATTTATTCCTGGGATGCAAGAGTGGTTCAACATTCACAAATCAATCAATGTGATAGAACACATTAATTAAAGAAAAGAGACAGGAACCATATCATCCTCTCAATTGATGCAGAAAAAGCATTTGACAAAATACAACACCCTTTCCTGATTAAAACTCTTCAGAGTGTAGGAATAGAGGGAACATTTCTCAATTTCATAAAATCCATCTATGAAAAGCCCACAATAAATATCATCCTCAGTGGGGAAAAGCAGAGAGCTTTTCTCTTGAACATGACAAGGGTGTCCACTCTCACCACTATTGTTCAACATAGTACTAGAAGTCCCAGCATCAACAATCAGACAACAAAAAGAAAATTGGCAAAGAAGTCAAATGCTGTCTTTGCAGGAGGCATGATACTTTACGTGGAAAACCCAAAAGACTCCACCCCCAAACTCATACAGTAATTCAGTAATGTGGCAGGAGACAAAATCAGTGCACAGAAATCAGTTACTTTCCTGTACACTAACAGTGTAACTGTAGACAGAGAAATTAGGGAATTGATTCCATTTATAATAGCACCAAAAACCATAGATACCTTGAAATAAAATTAACCAAAGAGGTAAAGGATCTATACTCTAGAAACTACAGAACACTTATGAAAGGAATTGAGAAAGACACACAAAGATGGAAAAACAGTCCATGCTCATGGATTAAAAGAATAAACATTGTTAAAATATCTATGATGCCCAGAGTAATCTATACTTTCAACACCATCTTGATCAAAATACCAATGGCATTTTTCAAAGTGCTGGAACAAACAATCCTAAAATTTGTATGGAAACAGAAAAGTAAATGTTAAAACGAAAAACAAAGCTGGGGGTATCATGTTACCTGATTTCAAGCTTTACTGCAAACCTGTGATCACCAAGACATTATAGTACTGGCACAAAAAGAGACACATAGATCAATAGAACAGAATAGAAAGCCCAGATGTGGGCCCACAACTCTATGGTCAACAAATCTTCAACAAAGCAGGAAAGATTATCCGGTGGAAAAAAGACAATGTCTTCAATAAATGATGCTGGGAAAATTGGACAGCTATATACAGAAGAATGAAACTTTACCTCTCTTACACCATACACAAAGATAAACTCTAAATGCATAAAAGACCTCAATGTGACACAGGAATAAATCAAAATCCTAAAGAAGAATATAGGCAGTCACCTCTTTGACATTGTCCACAGCAACTTCTTTCAAGACATGTCTCAAAAGGCAAGGGAAACAGAAGCAAAAATGAAAATTTGGGACTTCTTCAGGATAAAAATCCTCTGCACAGCAGAGGAAACAGTCAAAACTAAGGCAAGACAAGGAATGGGAGAAGATATTTACAAATGACAGTACAGATAAAGAGCTGATATATAAAATCTATAAGGAACTTCTCAAACTCAACACCCAAAGAAACAAATAATTAAGTAAAAAAAAAGGGCAGAAGACTTGAACAGACACTTCTCCAAAGAAGACATAAAAATGGCTAACAGACACATGAAAAAATATTCAACATCATTAGCCATCATGGAAATTCAAATCAAAACCAGATTGAGATACCACCTTACACCTGTTAGAATTGCAAAAATTAACAAGGAATGAGATAACAAATGTTGGAGAGGATGCAGAGACAGGGGAACCCTCTTACACTGCTGGTGTTGCCTTACACAAGGCACGTTGGTACAGCCACTTCGGAAAACAGTGTGGAGTTTCCTCAAAAAGTTAAAAATAAAGTTAACCTGTGACCCAGCAATTGCACTACTGGTTATTTACTCCTAAGATACAGATGTAGTTAAAAGAAGGGGCACATGCACACCAAAGTTCATAGCAGCAATGTCCCCAGTAGCCAAACTATGGAAGGAGCAAAGATGCCCTTCAACAGAAGAATGGAAAAAGAAGATATCATTCACATATACAATGAAATACTACTCGCCATCAGACAGGATGAATATCCACCATTTGCATCAACATGGATGGAACTGGAGGGGATTATGCTAAGTGTGATAAGTCAAGCAGAGAAAGCAATTATATTATTTCACTTATATGTGGAACAGAAGGAATAGCATGGAGGACATTAGGAGAAGGATGGGAAAAATGAATGGGGAGATTAGAGGGGAAGATAAAGCATGAGAGACTATGGACAAACTGAGGAAACAAACTGAGGGTTTAAGGGTAGGGGGTTGGGTGAGTCTAGTGATGGGTATTAAAGAGAGCACTTATTTCATGGAGCACTGGGTGTTATATGTAAACAACGAATCATGGAATACTATATCAAAAACTAATGATGTCAAAACAAAACAAAACAACAAACTAATGATGTACTGTGTGGTGACTAACACAACATAAGAAAAGAAAAGAAAAGAAAAGAAAAGAAAAGAAAAGAAAAGAAAAGAAAAGAAAAGAAAAGAAAAGAAAAGAAAAGAAAAGAAAAGGAGAAAAGAAAACCTTTGGAAAAATTTCAACAGAGGTCTTATCTACTTTCCTCTAGAAATAATGCATCTTGATTTTACATTTAAGATTCTATAAAGATATATTTGAACTTACTATAAATTTAATGACTTCTTGTGGTTTGATGTAAGAAACAAGAAATAGTTCTTTGAATCCCCAAGGTAGCTATCTTCATTTAAAACATTTGGATTTTAACCGAAAAAAAAGAATATCTGACATTATTTATAGGCACTGATGTTTAGCAACATGACAATATTGTAACTAAGGCTGAACATTCGTTAATGCTGTACTACAGAGGATATCAATAGTCATATTAAGTAATTAAGGTGTTCCATGCCATTTACATAAAGTACTAGAAGTAAGAGTTTCTTCATTTTAGCTTGCATTAGAATCACTTGGGGGAACGGAGTCATAGCTCCAAGAATTTCTGATGTAATTGACTTTAGAATTAAACTTACTCAAGCTTCCCAGGTGGGTTTAATGTATGGCTGAAGGTGAATAAAATGTGTTTAATTTTTTTTATTGTGTATAAGTTAAAATTCTTTGATACTTCATGAAAAACTTTGAATTTGAACATTGTGGCATTTTATAGCACTTTGTGAGTGGTTTTGCTCACTGTTGTCTCCAAAGCACACATAATATCTTGTACATAATGAATGCTCAATTAATAGTTATTGAATTTAAAAGTTTGTGAATGAACAAATGAGTGAATGAATGAAACACACTCAAACTATATCTGTGGTAATTATTCTAGCAAGTGACAATATCTCATAAAGTATTATTAGAACCATGTTTCTTTTTTTTAATAGATTTTATTTATTTATTTGACAGAGAGAAACACAGCCAGAGAGGGAACACAAGCAGAGGGACTGAGAGAGGGAGTAGCTCAGCAGGAAGCCCAATTTGGGGCTCGATCCCGGGTCTCCAGGATCATGACCTGAGCCGAAGGCAGTCGCTCAACCAACTGA
This sequence comes from Spilogale gracilis, assembly GCA_004023965.1. Taxonomy (NCBI): domain Eukaryota; kingdom Metazoa; phylum Chordata; class Mammalia; order Carnivora; family Mephitidae; genus Spilogale; species Spilogale gracilis. The sequence goes on along the minus strand of PITA01003481.1, from coordinate 132,548 downwards.
GCCACCCAGGCACCCCTAGAGCCATGTTTCATAACTTTGTGAATCAGGCTTTTGTTTGTCTCTTTAATGTAATGATTCTCAATCATTAGTGCGTATCAGAATCATTTGGAGTTTCAAGCTTTAAGATTCTTAAAACATAAATTTCTGGGGTCCAACTCGAGAATGTCTGATTTTCGAAGTCTAAGGTGAGGTTAGATAATTTGCATTTTTATAAGTTCCCAGAGGGTGCAAATGCTGTTTGTCTGGGGCCAACCCTTAAGAATTGCTTCTCAAATTCATATGCAATCCTTCTTTTTGAAATCACTGCAGTTTATCCAAAGACCTTTGCAAAGTCCTAAGATACCCTATCTGCCTGATATGCTGGCATCCCTTGGTTCTTATCATATTGCCCAGTGTGAATTGTAATTCCAGGAACCTTGCAATGATACTCTGGTTACTGCTATGCTGTGACTAATGCTATCCTTTGTCTCTGACCCAGGGGTCTCATGTCTTCTGTCAGTATTCATTAAATTATGAATTTGAAAGTAGACTAAAATCTCTGATCAGTCACAATTTTTGACAGCACATATTGAAATATAAAACCAATTTCAGAACTTCTTTACAGCATGGTGAAAAGCAGTTTTCCTGGCATGTTGTAACATTGATATTGAAAATATCTATAAGCATTTTTTTTTAATTAGTAGTCCTGAATAGAGAACTTCTCTTCCGACATTATGAACTTTCCATTTAAGTGGGATTCTTAGAGCCTAGGGGGAAAAAAGAAAAGAAAAGAAATTGTGAATTTGGGCCCAGCTGAACCAGAAAAAAAATGTGCTATGTCTGACATCCTTAAAAGATAGTCATCTATTATTTCAGATTTGATTCTACAAACAAACAGCAAGAATAAAAGTAGATCAAAATGGTGACAGTAGTCTTACAAATGGATTGGCACCCTAGAAGTGTTTATTTAGATCTCAGCACAGAACATGTGGATTCGTATCTAGCAAGATTTAGAGGAGAACTGGTATAATTTTTCTCCCTACAATAGACTTAATTTTTATAGACTTTAATAGGCTTTATTTTTAGAGCAGTTTAGAGTCATGACAGTATTGAGCTAAGAGCATAGACATTACTGATATCCTTCTTATCCCAATACATACATATCTTCTTCTATTATCAACATTCCCCACTAGAGTGACACATCTGTTACAATTGATGAACCTACATTGCCATATTATTTTCACCCAGGGACAACAGTTTACATTAGAGTTTACTCTTGGTCGTACACTGAGTTTTAACAAATTTATAATGACATATATCACTACTATAGTATCATGCATAGTAATTTCATTGCCATAAAAAGAAAGCCATTGTACTTTATGTATTCATCCCTTCCTCCCCCTGACCAGTGGCAATCACTGATGGCTTCATTGTTTTTTAATATTTTTGCCACTTTCAAAATGTCATAGTTGGAATCATACAGTATGCAGTCTTTTCAACATGGCTTCTAAAAACAAAAAACAAAAAACAAATGACTTCTTTCACTTAGTAATATCCATTTAAGCTTCATCCATGTCTTCTAGTGGCTTGTCAGCTCGTTTATTTTTAACACTGAATAATACTGTATTGTCTGGATGTGCCATTGTTTACTAATCCTTCAACCTGCTGAAGGACATCTTGGTTGCTTCAAAGTTTTGGCAATTATATAAATAAAGCTGCTGTAAACATCCATGTGTAGCTTTTTGCATAGACATTAAGTTTTCAACTCCTTTTGGTAAATACCAAGGACAGCAATTGTTGGATAGTATGGTAAGTGTATAATTAGTTTTGCAAGAAACTTCCAGGCTGTCTTCCAAAATCTCTACACCATCTTCTATTCCCACAAACAATGAATAAAACTTTATGTTTCTCCACATCTATGACAACATTTGATGTAGGTATTCCAGATTTTGGCCATTCTAATAGATATGTGGTAATATGTCATTGTTGTTTGAGTTTGCATTACCACAATGGCATGTAGAGCATCTTATCACATGCTTATTTGTCACACATATATCTTCTTGGATGATATATGACTGTTCAGATATGTGACCCATTTTTTAAAACATTTTTGCATGTAGATGTTCAGGTGTTCCAGCACCATTTATTGAAAAGATTTTATTTTGTTCTATTGCACTGCCTTTGCTCCTTTTTCAAGAACAGTCAACTGTATTTATGGGCTCCATTATTAATATGTTCTATTAATCTCTTTGTCTATTCTTTTACTGATGCCACATTGTTTTGATTATTGTTGCTTTATAGATACTTTGAAGTCAGAATGTGTCAGTCTTCCTACTTTGTTCTTGTCCTTCAATATCGGCTATTCTGCATCTTTTGCCTCTTTATATAAACGTTAGAATCAGTATGCCAATATCCACAAAGTAACTTGATGGGATTTTGCTTGGGATTGCCATAAATCTAGAGATCAAGTTGGAAAGAACTCACATTTGACAATGTTGAGTCTTCCTATCCATTGACATGAAATTCCTCTCCATTTATGTAGTTCTTTTTTGATTGCTTTCATCAGAGTTTTGTAGTTTTCCTCTTATAGATCTTCTTTTTTCATAGATTTATGCTTAAGTATTTCCTTTTGGAGCATGCTAATGTAAGTGATATCTTTAATTTCACATTCCATTTCTTCATTGTGGGTATATAGGAAAGCAATTGACATTTTATGTTAATTGTGTATTCTACAACCTTGCTATAATTGCTTCTTAGTTCTAGGAGTTTTATTCCATTATTTCAGATTTTCTGCATAGACCATCATGTTATCTACAGTATTTTTTTTTTTCTCACCAAATTACATACTTTGTATTTCCTTTTATTGTGTTAGCTAGGACTTCTGGTACAATGTGTAGAACAAGTGATGAGGAGGAACATCTTTTCCTTCTTCCTTACCTTAGTAGAAAAACTCAAAGTATGTATGTAGTTAGGTGTAGGTTTTTTTGTATGTATGTTTTATGAAGATATGGAAGTTCCCATATGATTAAACTTTCTGTCCTTTCTTGGTATATCATTATACTTCATTTTTCACTTTTTTAGGAGTTGCCCTAGGGTTTGCAATATACATTTACAAGTAATCCACATCCATTTTCAAATAACATTATACCATGTCACAGGTACAATGACTACCTTTAACAGCAAAATAGTCCTAATTCCTTCCTCCTGTCCCGGTTACCATTGCATTCCTTCATCTCACTTATATATAAGTATACACAAGTATACATGCATATTTATATAATATGTACACATACATGATTGTATATAATGTTGATATTATTTTTGAACAAACTGTTATCTGTTAAATTAAGAATAAATAAAAAATTAATTTTTGCCTTCACTTATCCCTTCTCTAATGCTCTTCCTTTCTTTATGTAGATCCAAGTTTCTGACATTTATTATTTTTATTCCCTTTGAAGAATTTTTTTTAGCATTTCTTACAAGGCAGGGCTACAGGCAAAAAAAAAAGTCTCAAATTTCTTTGTCCAAGGAAGTCTATTTCTTCTTCACTTTTGAGGGACAATTTTGTAGGATGTAGAATTCTGGTTTATGGGGTTTTTTGTTAAAGATTTCATTTATTTATTTATTTATTTATTTATTTATTTGACAGAGAGAAACACAGCTAGAGAAAGAACACAAACAGGGAGAGTGAGAGAGGGAGAAGGCAGCTTCCCGCTGAACAGGGAGTCCAAGGTGGGGTTTGATCCCAGGACTCCAGGACCATAATCTGATCCAAAGACAGATGCTTAATGACTGAGCCACCCAGGCCCCCTGGTTTGGTGGGTTTTTTCCTCTCAACATTTCAAAAATTTTACTTCATTTGCTTCTTTCTTACATGGTTTATGAGGGGAAGATGATTATAAGGTATAATTCTTATCCTTCTTCCTCTATAGGTAAGGTAACTTCCCCCATCTTGCTTCTTTTAGAATTGTTTATCTTTTATTTTTCTGTAATTTAAAAATGATATATGTAGCTTCAGTTTTTTGTTTTTGTTTTGTTTTGTTTTGTTTTTGTTTTTGTTTTCTGTGGGGTTTTTTTGCATTAATCCTTTTTGGTGTTCTCTGACTATCCTAGTCTGTGGATTGATGTCATTAATTTGGGAAAATTCTCAGTCATTACTACTTCAAATATTTCTTCTTCTCCTTTCATTGTTCTCCTTCTAGTATTCCCATCACATGTATGTTACATCTTTTGCAGTTGTCCCATTCTTGGGTATTCTCTTCTGTTGTTGTTGTTTTTCAATCTTTTTTTCTAGTTGCTTACCCATTTAGAAAGTGTCTACTGAGATATCCCAAACTCAGAGATACCTTTTTTAGCCATCTCAGTCTAATAAACACATAAAAGCATTCTTCATTTCTGTTATCATGTTTTTGATCTCTACCATTTATTTTTGGTTCTTTCTTAAAATTTCTATATCTCTTTGCTTACATTGTCCATCTGTTTTTTTCTTTTTTTCTTTTTCATGCTGTCTACTTTAATCCATTAGAGCCCTTAGCATATGAATCATTGTCTTTTTAAATTCCTGGTCTTAAATTCCAATATCCCTGTAGTAACTGAGTCCAGTTCTGATGCTTTCTCTGTCTCTATAATCTGTGTTTTTGCCTTTTAGTGTATTTCTGATTTTTTTTCTTGATAGCAAGTCATGATTTACTGTGTTTAAAAATGTAAATAGACTTTTAGTATTGTGATGGTAATCTGTAGGAGAGGAGAGGCATTCTATAGTCCTATGATTAGGTTTCTGTATCTTTTAGCAAGCCTGTGTTTCTAGACTTTGACCTTTATATGTACATTTCAGTTCCTTCTTACATGGGGTAGGATAGCTAGAATGGATGGAATTGGGTATTACCCTTCCTCCAAATGAAAAACTAGAGCTAGTTGGGATTGTATATCTCCATTTCTCCAGGTCAGTGAGGCTATGATAAAAAGCCAGCAGTTAGGCTCTAGTTAAATACTTTCTCCTAAGGAAAGACTTTGTTGAAAGAGAGAAAGAAAGACAAGAAAGAAAGAAAGTCAAGACGAAAGAAGAAAGAAAAAGAAGTAAGTTCTCATGTATTTCTGGTGTATTTCAAAATGAGTCCTTCCCCTGCTGCAGTACCCATGAGGGACTTTTCATCTGACATTCACTGTGAGAATCTAGTAGAAGTCCAGGAGGTGAAACTCATAAAACTGTAGGGGTACCCCATGACTGCATACCCTGAAGTTCTTAACTCTCAGAGTTGTCCACACTGAGCCTCCAGCAACTCATCAATTACAGTTCAGGTTTCCCTACCTCTGCACTTGTTCCCACAGAGGTTTCAGGTCATGGGGTTCTTTTCCAGTAAGTTCTAATTCTTTGTATTCACCTGTCTGTCTCCAATATGAGGGCAGTAGCTTTCCCTTTGACCTAACTTCTTTTACACATCTAAGAATGGTTGTTGACTTTTCTTTCCTTTTTTCTCTTTCAGTTTTTTGTTTGTTTGTTTGTTTGTCATTGTTATTGAATGTTTAACATGTTCAATGTTTATTTGTTGTTAGGATAGGGTGGTGACTTCTAAACTTCTTATATACCAGAACTGTATTATTTCTTTTTGAAGTAAACAAAATATTTGAAGCTAAAAAAGATGGTGTCATTTTTTTTTCCTATTCTTACATTCCCATGGTATATTCTAGTAAAAAAGGAGATAAATCTCTTAATTTTTTTCTAGCACTTCAATCTTCATTTTCTTCTCATTAGCCATTCTCAACAGCCAGCTTGATCAGCAGGAAATGTTGTAGCTGACAAATAAAAATGATTAGACATATTTTCTTTATTATTTCCTTACTGATCCCATCCCCTTTTCTTTTCACTATGATGAATGACCACCAGAGAAGCAAGTTGTTAACTCACGTTTAAGTATCTCCTTGTGCTATTTTGCTGATTTTAAGAAAATTTGACTTTGCTAATGGTTTTTCATCTCACAATTATGCTAATATTTTTTCATCCAGAAATATAAACTTTTTATTTCAAGGGTTTTTAGTATATTGCTTATAAAAAAATGACCACCATTTAGATAAATTGGGAAGCTTAGAAGTATGAAATTACAACATATATTATTTCTCACTTAAATGGAGGGGCAAAGGGACAAGGAGAGTCCCCTCTGAGCATGGAGTGACATACAGGGCTTGATTCCAGGACCCTGAGATCAAGACCTGAGGCAAAATCAAGAATTGAATGCTCAACTGACTGAGCACCAAAGTGTCCCTTTTCTCCTTTCAATACCAATTTCTCATTTGCCTAATATTATACATATTTATCTCTCTCTCTATTTTTTTCTTAGCATGTTATTTCCAAGTCTCCTTATTCAGGATTTTAAACACTTTGAGTTATTTACACTCATGTCTTGAAAGAGTTTCCAGATTTTTTTTCTGCATTTTGAGCAAGAAGAACAAAGAAAGGGGGCTGGCAAATAAGCTTCTGTCAGTAATAAATGTGGTTGGAGAAAATTTTAGACTTTATTTGTTGCCATGAATGCTATGATGCAGACCATTACAACATGTTTACCAATATGGTCATGTAAATTTGCATCCATAATGATTCTGTTGCTACAGGTTGATAAATATTCCACAGTAAAAACTTTGTTTGCTTTGTAATAAAATTATAACCAGGCAGGATAAGAGTCTCTAGGGCAATAATTGCTTCACAGTAGGGGGCATCTACATCTCAAATTGCTCTACATCTGGCCTCTAAATCATCTGTACAGCAGATAGGAAAGGAAATGTACAGCCAAGGAAATAGAAAAGGCAAGGCCTGTTTTTCAACATAGAGAACACAATATATTTTGGCGTATCTATAATTTATTAATATTTTTCAAGCAAAATCAAAGGAAACTAAGCTAGGCCTACTAGTTTTAAAAAGCAATACAATTGTGAAACTGGGACTGTGCTAGAAAATAAAAATGCTATTGTTACTACAAGTAAAGATTTCTGTCTTAGAACTTTTCTAGATGAAGGTCGTTTCATAACAAAAATGTATAAATAAGAGAAAACCCATGTTTTTGTCTACCATATGCTAGGTACTCAGTTATGAGGTTTAGGTTAGATATAACATTTTATTCTCACTCTAACTCTGTGACATTGATTGCTCAGTGTATTGTTCTAATTCATGGAAGAGAAAACTAAGCCTCCAAAACCTAAGGATATTTGTTCAAACTCATAACTAGTATGAAGCTACTAGGGAAATCAAGCAGTTTTTTTTTTTTTTTAATCTAATACCTGTTTATTTTCTTAATGTCTGGGGCATTTACTTTATCTCTAAATATGCATGAATTTTATATCTATTCCAACATTGGCACATCTCTCAGGAATCATAGACATATAAACTTAACAAATTCAGCTCTAATTTGAGTTTTTTACTGATATTTAAGGATAGGTGGACATTCTAGAATTAGGAAAGGTATATTATTGGTTAGCGTGTTAGTGCATTTACAGAAGTCATCAGGAAGACAGAACTGGCCAAGTTATCTTCAAAGCAGCATTCCCAAGCATCCAGGAACCCTGACACTTTTATACCAAACATTATCCTAATTTATTCATCATTAAGTGAAATTATGGTATTTATTGGCTTATATTTTACCCTCTGTGTGCCTCCTTTTACATGTAAACACCATAAGAACAAGGTTCTTATTATGTTGATCTCAGCCAAATCCTCAGTTTACAGTAATAGAAACATAGTAGCTACTCTACAAATACAAGCGGAATAAATGAATGAAAGAAATAATGTTTGGAGAAGCTGTAAAGAGTTGTGTATATGGAAGTGAAAAGCAGTAAAAAATCATTTCAAAGGACTTACTGGATATGTGAACTTTGTCTTATTGTTTGTCTCCAATATGAAGTTAGAAACACTACTTGTAAAAAAAAAAAAAAGAAGAGACATTGTTAAACAATTAATTGAAGTAAGTTTATTCAGGAACAATGGAGAAATAATTTAAAGAGCAAGCCTCTGAGAAGAAAGCTACTCAATAGGTGAAATGAAACCAAAGAATGTCAACATATTGACAGAGAGGATTTCTCTCTTAATTACTGAAATTCTATACCACCTAAAGATATTTCTACCAAGAGTAAATATGGCTTTCCTGAATACATAATATTCCATATTTCATATAGAAATTCAAAACTTTGGAAATTAGGGTAAGCTTGAAGAATACTTGTGAGAAGAGATCAAATATTAAGAACTTTGATTTCTTTTCCAGAAGCAAACAGACTCAAGGCTAATTGGTTGACAGGTACTAGGCTATCTTCTCAGAAAATGTGACCAATATGTGAGAGAAATTTTCCCCAAGACTAGGAACAAAATACTCACTAACCTTTTACCCAATTAGTCTGAAACACAGGAGACTTATACTGGAGCTAAAAAAAAAAAAAATAACCAAAACCCTAGAGCCTGTCATTACTGGTTTCAAGTATTATGTAGGAATTGAAGGGCATGGAGTCCAGGTGGTGCATTCATCCTTTTTCCCCATTTGAAGGTCATACCCTTGGAATAGAAATGAAGATATGAGAAATGAACAGCTGGTTGCATAAATGACATCAAAGAACAGGATTTGGTTCTTTTGGACCAATTATGCTAACAAAAATCACTAGTTCTTGCAATTACAAAGTATATTTCACGGGTCTGCCGAGGACATATTTTTCAGGACATTCACAGAAATAATCATAAATTCTTGAATCTCAAGAGGAAAAGCAATTGCCATGAGGAAAGGTCAATAATAAATAAAATGGTGTCTATCAAGTAAAATATAGAGAGGAAAAACAGTGGTGTAGATACCTATTATTTCTAAAGAAAAACCAGTGAATGCATTTAGAGTTCTTAACATCTTTATATTTCTAAATAACAATACTGAGTTTAAGCATAATAAGATAAACACAAGATCTTAAGGTAAAGAAGGCAAACATGACATGGGATGTAGATCTAAATTGTTATAATAAAAGCTATACCATCCCCAGGAGTAACAATCCTAATGAAAAGAAAAGAGTAGGATTTTATGTCAAGATTATGAATAATTATTTGTAAATTCACCTAAAGGGAAAACAACTTAGAAAAAATATATTGATGGCATTTTATTTTGGAAATATACTATATCCGCCTGTCCAACCACAGTGATTTCCTATTAAAGGTAACAAAATAGGTGAAGTGGTGTAGGTGTTAGTAATAGGGTTTAAAAGGAATTCCATTTTAAGAAAACTCAATTTATGTGATGGATTTTTGAATTGTTTTGCCTTGAAAATAATTTTTTCTTTCAAATATTTTAGGAAGAAATGAGGATATTTTTATGGAGATGTAATATCCTATATGGAGAAAAATAGAGAAAAGGATATCATAAATGAAAATAACTTTTTAAAAAGTGTATCAAACCTTCTAAAAAGTCTTAAGATTTTTGCCAAAGAATAGAATGTGGTTTGACACTATCACCAGGGATTTGGGAACATAGGAAAAGCTTTTAGGAAAGGGAAAAAGGTATGATCCTGTGACCTGAATTTTGTAAAGCAGTAGTTCTAATCTAGGGGCAATTTTACCCCTAAATAACATTTGCCAATGTCTGAAGATATTTTTGATTGTCCCAACATTAGGATACTATTGTCATCTACTGGGCAGAGTCAAGAATGATGCCAAACATCCCACAATGTACAGAACTGACCCCTGGTCCCTTGCTCCAACAAATAATTATTCAGCACAAAATCTCAATGGAATTTAAGTTGAAAAAGGCTGTTCTACATAATAGTATAGCTCTGTGAATATGTGAGATTAGTTTTTTAAAAAAATTACAATTTTTTTTTAATTTGAAGGGGAAAAAGGGGAAATATTAAAACAAAGTATCATGGCTATATGTGAAACTCCCTGTTAAAAATGGAAAGTGATGTTTATGCTTTCAAAATGCTGGATATGGATTCAACAGGACTAATGTCTAGTTCTGTTTTAGCTATAGCCTTTTATAATATGGAGGTGGAAGAACTCTAATAGTCATGAGTTGCAGTTACAGAATAACACAGTGGGATTGAAATTCTCAGTCTACATCAACAAGGAAACAATGGCTTTGAATGACCCATTGGACCAGATGGACCTAACAGATATACTCCATCCTAAAAGAGCAGACTGCACAATCTTTTCAAGTGCACATGGGACATTCTACATAATAGATCACATATTAGGTGAGAGATCAGGCCTCAAAAATACAAAAAGATTGAACTCATACCATGCATTTTTCTGACCTCTATGAACCAGAAGTCAACCATAAGAAAAAATTTAGAAAGACCACAAATACACAGTGGTTAAACAACATGCTACTAAATAATGAATGCTTCAGCTAGGAAATCAAAAAAGAAATTTAAAAAAATACATGAAAACAAATGAAAATGAAAGCACAGTGGTCCAAAATCTTTGGGATATAGCAAAAGTAGACCTAAAAGGGAGGTATATAGCAATAAAGGCCTACCCCAAGAAACAAGAAAAATATCTCAAATAAACAACCTAACCTGGTGTGCCTCGGTGGCTCAGTTGGTTAAGCAACTGCCTTCAGCTCAGGTCGTGATCTCAGAGTCCAAGGATGGAGCCTGCATTGGGCTCCCTGCTCAGCGGGGGGCCTGCTTCTTCCTCTCTCGCTCCCCCTGCTTATGTTCCCTCTCTAGCTGTGTTTCTCTCTGTCAAATACATAAATAAAATCTTAAAAAAAAAACAACAAAAAAAACCCCAAACCTAACCTGACGGCAAAGGAGCTAGAAAAAGAACAACAAACAAAGCTTAAATCCATCAGAAGAAAGGGACTAATAAAGATTAGAGCAGAAATTAAAAAAAAAAAAATCTCAATCTATCAACTACTAGTTGATCACCTGTGCAGGCTATCTTTATAAAAACCCTCTTTATTTTATCTATAAAAGAAGGTTTAAAAGTAATATCTGCTTCATAATATTTTTTGTGGGTATTAGGTACAAAAATAAAATTAAAACACAATAAAATACTTGGAATGGTAATTGTGGGGTAAATAGCAGCTTTTATTTAATACTATTTTCTTAGTGTTCATTTTCTCACCTGTAAATTAAGAACACTTGATAGGGATGATCTTCAAGATAAGATTTAAGATCTTGGGGTGCCTGGGTGGCTCAGTTGGTTAAGTGACTGCCTTTGGCTCAGATCAAGAACCTGGAGACCTGGGATCCATCCCTGCATTGGGCTTCCTGCTTGGCAGGAGGCCTGCTTCTCCTTCTTTCACTCCCCTTGCTTGTGTTCCCTCTCTAGCTATGTTTCTCTCTGTCAAATAAATAAATGAAATATTTTTAAAAAAGAGATAATATTTAAGATCTGAAACTTATTGTCAGATCTTAAATACTATGAAAATTAACTAAACTTAATAAAGTGATTGATTAAAAGATCCTATTTAAAATAGAGAAGTAATCTATTAAAAAGATCCTATTTAAAATGAAGAAATAAACTTGCAGTACACAAAACATTAAATACAGTAAATTTTGAAAATAATACTAAAAAAAGAATTTTTACATTTAGTGCTGTATTTGAACATGAGAAAACATAAACTTGCAATCCGGGAAGGATAATTTCTATTCCAATTTATCTTTTAAAAAAATCAATCATGATTAAGAAGCTAATTGAATTTGAGCAAAACTAAAATCAATCTTTCTATATTGAGCTAAAATCTGATGACCAAAAGGCATTGAAAACCAACATAGGATACAAGATGCTAAGCAAGAACCAGCAGATACCTTCTCAAAGTTTTGTTTCTAGCCCTAGATAATAAATGATTCAAGCTTACTAAGTGGTACTTCAGATAATTCAGAATGCAATTTTAGAAACCTAAAGATAAAAGACCTAAGAAGTATTATCCTGCCATTTCTAAGAGAAGAAAGAAGTTGATAGATTCTGGTACTCCAGATTCCTTCTTCCTGAGCGTCAGTCCAGTGTATAACCATCAGGACTTTGACCATTTCTGTGTACTATCTGTATTTGAAGCAGAGTTAAGGGTCCTCAGAAAAAAAACAGACACAGAGACGTTATTGAGGCTGCCAGCTATCTTCTGTGATCTATGTCCTACTTGCCCAAGCACACTTCTGGCAGAACTTTCTAGGAGGTGTCAGAACTACAAAGAACTGCAAAAATATCAGTAAGTAAGGATTTTAAGAGAACGAAAGGAACACAGAGACTGACAAAAGTCTAGCTAACCATATCAGAGACAGTGAATCAGTGGTAAAAACTCCCAGTGCAGTTTCAAAAGTATGGAAGACCCAGGGCACTTCAGATGATTAAAGTACTCACTAAATGGCTCAGATAATTAAATGACTGATTCTTGATTTTTGTTCAGGTCATGATCTCAGGGTCATGAAATTGTGTCCCTCCTCGGACCCCTTGCTGGGTGTGGAGCCTGCTTAAGATTCTTTCTCTCCCTGTTCCTCTGCTGCTCCCCACCTTCCCACACCGTCCCCTCCCTTAAAAAAAAAAAAAAAAAAAAAAAAAGTAAGCAATATCCTGGATTCCTTACTTGAGAAAGGAGCCCAGGACCTCAATCAGTTTATACTGGCTCTTGGAGCATGTTTATAGATCCTTTCCCTTGTCAAAAAGTTATATTTACTTCATTATAATGTTAAAATCTCTGCCTAAGAAGGAGTACAAATATACATAATATAGAATGTAGGTATAGTCATGTTTCCTTAAGATGTATGCACAAACTTATGCCCACCTTTACACTGATGACAAATCTCCCCTTTCTGAATATTTATCCTAACCCTAAATTAAAAAAATGAATTCACCCTCGCTTGGACAATCATGGCTTTGGAAGTTATTCCTTGTGATCACTTATTTGCTGCTGATAAAATTTCCTTTGTGTAACAACTCTACCTGGTCATAGTCTATACCTGCAACTAGCCAAGGAGTGAACTCATGTTAGTTTGGTCACATTTGTTTTATGAAGAGTGTTTTGATTACTTCTGCAGACAGAAACCAAGTATCACTACTAATAGAAATATGATAAATTTTAAAACTACATTTTAAAATTATTTCTAGATGCTTCTGTCTGCCAAAACTATCTGAGATCTTTTTTAAAAAATAAGAATATTAGCAAGTGTTACTAAAAAGTGTTAAATAAACACTAATACCAAATGGAGACATCCTTCTTGGTGGAATATAATTTCATAATAGAAAAGGGAATGGTGCCTAATGGTGCCTGCGTGGCTCAGTTAGTGAAGCTTCTGCCTTTGGCTCAGGTGGTGATCCCAGATCCCAGGATCAAGCCCCAGTAGTAGCTGGATTCTCTGTTCAGTAGGGAGCCTGCTTCTCCCTCTCCTTTTGCCCCTCTACCTGCTCGTTCTCTCACTCTCTTTCCCTCAAATAAATAAAATCTTTAAAATAAAAGAACAGAGAAGGATTTGATATCTTTTAATTAATATATTTCATCAGTAATCATTTAAGTCAGTGTATGACATGAAATAATTTGAAGTTTGGCTAAAGTCAGCAAGAGTTATTGTGCTTTGCTTTGGGCAAAAATGCCCTAGTAAGCCATCAGATCATCTGGGGAATTTTTAAACTATATTAGGGCCCTTTAAGAGAGATTCAGATATGGTTAATCTGGGTGGGCCTGGGCATCAGTATATTCTCCAAACTCCCTGATAATTCTGATATACAGCCAGGATTGAAAACTCTGATCCAGAACAACACACTTAATAGAGAATATTAGCAAATTTTTTAGGGTGCTTAGAAAATGAATTATCTCACACTGAGATAGAACTTAATTTTTTTTTTTAAAGATTTTATTTATTTGATAGAGAGTAACACAGCCAGAGAGGGAACACAAGCAGGGGGAGTGAGAGAGGGAGAAGCAGGCTTCCCGCCTAGCTGGGAGCCCGATGTGGGACTCGATCCCGGGTCTCCAGGATCATGACCTGAGCCGAAGGCAGTTGCTTAACCAACTGAGCAACTGGTACCCCAGAACTTAATTTTTGATAAAATTTGCCAACTAATAATTTAGGCAAGATCAAAGACATGATAAATGCTGATTTCAGCTAGACATTTACTAAATCTTGATTATAGTGCAGGAATATTTTTTTAAATGAGTGATACATGATAAGAGTAGTTTGATTTTTATTTTTTTTATAAAAGATATATATCTATCTATCTATTTATTTATTTATTTATTTATTTATTTATTTATTTATTTTTCAGAAAAAGAGAGCAAGGTAGATAGCACAAGCAGGGGGAGTGGCAGAGGGACAAGCAGGCTCCTTACCCAGCAAGGAGACTGATGCAGGCAGGACAAATCCCAGGACCCAGGATCATGACCTGAGCTGAATGCAGAAGCCTAACTGACTGAAGCACCCAGGGGTCCCTGATTTCTCTCTTATTAAACTATTACTCAAAGTGTATCTAAAGTTGTGTGTATGTGTGTGTGTGTATGTTATGTGCTCTATACAGTCTAATTCTTCATTTTGTCAGTTAAATTATCTTTATCTGTGATGTACTTAGGAGTTTAACTTTTAAAAATTACAGTGTCATATTAGGAACCATATATATATGGCATGAAAATAGTCTACTTTTATTGTGAAGATTTTATTTATTTATATGACAGGGAGAAACACAGCCAGAAAGGGAAGATAAGCAGAAAAAATGAGAGTCGACTCTTAACAGGGTCTTATTACTAGAATGGTAATAATAATGTTTAATAGGGGAAAGAAAGATGACTCCCAGATCTATGTTAAATATTTGACTATGAAACTAGAAGATAGTGGCCTTGTGGTTTAGCCATTCCTGTGTTAAACTATGTAGGAATTTAGGGGGCGCCTGGGTGGCTCAGTTGGTTAAGCGACTGCCTTTGGCTCAGGTCATGATCCTGGAGACCCGGGATGGGTCCCACATCAGGCTCCCTGCTCGGCAGGAAGACTGCTTCTCCCTCTCTCACTTTCCCTCCTTGTGTTCCCTCTCTGGCTATGATTCTCTCTGTCAAATAAATAAAATCTTAAAAAAAAAAAAAACCCAACTATGTAGGAATTTAGAAGTTTGCATGTTCAATGTGAACCATTGGAGTATTGTGGCTACTAAAAAAAACCAAAAATCAAAAACCAAAAAACAAACAAGCATTCCCTAATATAATTTAGCTGTGTTAAAAGATGAGGAGTCAATATATTAAAATATGTGTTATTCTCATTCTGCTCAAATCATACTGCAGTTGGAATTATATATGTCATTTTTTTTAATATTGTTAAACAAGGACAAAAATAGATTTTGAAGTGTGGTGATAAAAAAAAAAAAAAGATCCAACAAGCCAGAAACTTTTAACATGGAAAATAAATGTGCATGAAGAATCGATGACAGTTGTTCATGATAATCAACTTTAAATATTTGAAGGGCTCCCATGCCAGAGAGTTTTTGATAGATATTTGTGTGGGTGTGGTGAACACAACTAGAAAATGTTTTGTTGGGCTGAGATCTACCTTCAAATAAGTCTCAAATTGTTCACATGCAACGAATGGCCTGGCCTTAAGATAAGGGCTCTCTTACAACTAGAAATTTTTAACCAAAGCAAAAGGAACTTATTTTTTTTGAGAAATAGTGAAGGTTTGGGGCAGGCAGTGCAGTGAGCAGTGGACAATGTTTCCTATTCGCTTCCTTACAGTTCTAGAATTTATTTAACACAGTTCAGAAGAGCAAGTAATTTAAGGTTATGAATGTACTTAATATAAGAAATGAAATTGCAAGAAGGGACTTCTAATCCTTCTCCAATATGAACAGTTGGTTTTTCTTGAAGAAAAGTTATATATGTCGATTTATATATTTTTATCACCATTCTTCTTCTACCTTCTATTTCAAACGGCCACAGACGATGAAAAATGGAAAAGTGTGTTTTCTGCCTTGAAAGAATTTAATATACATGGTCAATCTTCAAATCGTAAACAATTCAATCTTAACTACTGAACTTGAACTGAGAGTCATGTATGTATATATAAAAAGGGTAAAAAGTACATCTTATCATCTTATACCATCTTATAACGGGTTATATTTGACAGCTAAAGGAGTGTTTTAAGTTCTAATAGAATATATTAGTCTGTCACAAAACTAGCTTTAGAAATGATAGCCTTAAGCAAGTTCTTCTTTCTTTGAATGAATGAAATACAAGATTGTTGAAAAGAACTTCTTAATGATTTCCATTTATTTTTGAAGTCTGTAAACATGCTGTGGAAGAGAAATATGCTTTGGCATTTCCCTACCCAAAAAAAAATCTTCAAATTGTGGATAACTATGTATAAATATTGCCTTAGTAAACTAAGCAGGAAATAAATGTTCTTTCCATGGCTTAGGACCTCTGAACCATAATCAAATTGAATGAGTGAAAGATCTATATCCCACATCAGATTTTAAGTCATCCAGCTCTCATAAAATGCTTGAGATGTGATTATAAAATGAATTAACCATAATCTTTACAGAGGTGTCAGTTGCACATATTTAATTTTGCATATTTTTAAAGGCTTATAAATCAGGTGAACAGAAATATATGCCAAAAGCCATAACAATTCTTAAAAAAATTTTTTAAGGATGTTATTTACTTGGCAGAGAGAGAGAGATCATAAGCAGGCTGAAAGGCAGGCAGGAGAGAGGAGGAAGCAAGCTCCCTGCCAAACAGAGAGCCCCATGCAGGCCTCGATCCCAGGACCCTGAGATCATGACCTGAGCGGAAGGCAGAGGCTTTAACCCACTGAGCCACCTGGAGCCCCAAGCCATAACAATTTTTATGTCTAGTTAGATTAGGTATTTTTTCTGTTACTTTAATAAACACTCATTTAACTAGTTTTTGCCAGTGAAACTCTATACTTATGCAAACACCCTAAACGGAATAGTGAGGTTTAACTGTTTAAGACTCAGTACCTCTCAGAATTTCTCTATATATCATTAAAATAAAGGAATGAGAAAGCACAAACACTGAAATAAGATACATTTTATTTATATTTTATTTCATTTTTTAAAAAAATTTATTTATTTATTTGAGAAAGAGAGAATGAAAGAGAGAATATGAGAGGGGAGAGGCCAGGAGGAGAAGCAGACTCTCCATCGAGCAGGAAACCCAATGTGGGAGTCAATCCCGGGACTCCAGGATCATGACCTGAGCCAAAGGCAGTTGCTTAACCAACTGAGCCACCCTGGCACACATAAGATACCTTTTTATATATTCACAAATATAAAGTCCTTCTGTGGCTCTATCCTTCATTAGCCAAGTGATTGGGCATGCTATATTTGTTCATATTTTCTTATCTATAAAATTAGAATATTAATAATAGTATATTCTGTATTGGATCATTGTGATAATTAAATAGAATATGAAATGCAAAGTGCTTATCATAGGCCTAGCACATGGAATATGCTCAATAAATCTTAGTTACCACTGTTGTTGTTATAAGGCAAGAGGCCATACCTCAGGAAACACCAAATTTGCCCACATTTTGACCTTTGACCCCAGCCTCCAGAACTGTGAGAAATGGCATCTTTTTGAATCTGTCCCAGTCTGTGGTATTTTGTTACAGCAGCCCAAGTTGACAAAGATAATTTCACTGCCCTAACCACTTACACATGTACATTCTTATTCTGTATACAAAAATAGGTATCTAAAAGACTTAGAACTAGAAGAGACATTTTGTAAAAACAGTAATGACTCATTTTAGGTAAATGTGTCCTCCTCTGACAATGTAGTGCGATCACAGGAACTGTATATCTAAGACAGCCCTACCCTCATGCAATATCTTAAAACATTTCTTGTCATATGGATATTCTGAAAAAAAATTAAAAAGCTGGTGGCGCCTGGGTGGCTCAGTTGGTTAAGTGACTGCCTTCGGCTCAGGTCATGATCCCAGAGTCCTGGGATTGAGCCCCGTATCGGGCTCCCTGCTCAGAGGGAGGACAGCTTCTCCCTCTCTCAGTCCCCCTGCTTGTGTTCTCTCTGTAGCTCTGTTTCTCTTTGTCAAATAAATGGATAAAATCTTAATAAAATAAAATAAAATATAAAATAAAATAAGAAAGCAAATAAAAATAAAGTTTCAATGTCAAATAAACTTAAGAAACAACACCTACAAAAATATTCTTTCAATATTGGAATCCCATGTTGTAGTGAGCTTTATTATATTTGAGGTTATCCAGAATCCCCTTCCTTTGGAAAACAGCACCTTCATCTAATTTCTGCAGTGACTTCTACTCTGTTATGTGCAATCTTGACAGAGTTGTAAATAAAAGAGCCCTTTATTGATAAAAGGGGTGAATAGATAACCCAAAATAGCCAATGGAAGCCTATCTCTAGAGTTGGAAACTTAATCTGAATGCCTCAAGGACTGAAGCGGTCAACCAAAAGATTATTGGAGCTCATGCATTTTGGTGGTTTCCCGACAGGACTTTTGACAAATTCTTACTACTCCAGTCCTGGCTTCTATATTTTCCAAACCTTTTCTCCATCCTTGTCAATTCCATGAACTACAAGATATACTTTAATTATATTCCAATGCTGCTTAATTTAGGCAATATCTTTCTCTTGCTTGCAATGAAAGTAACCTAACTGACAAACATAAATAAAACAAACAGAAAACAAATGCGCAACTTGCCAAGCTTCCAGGAAGCCTGTGTGTGTGTGTGTGTGTGTGTGTGTGTGTGTGTGTGTGTGTGGTGAGAAACAGAGTATCTATCCATCTCTATCTCAATCTATTTTATTTCTTTCTATCTACCTATCATCTATCTAATCTGTTTATATTTTACCCAATATTTCTCTACCTGATTTGACCAAAGAACTCTTCTCCCTCCATCTTCCTGCCTTATCTCCTGAACATTTTTAGCTCCAGTTACCATGCTTTGAGCAACAGGTCTTATGATTCAACTATATCCATGGAGAATGTGTTAAATCTGGGAAAGTGTCTGACATTCCATAATTGATTATTACTTCCATAACATTCATTTCCTCCACCTCTTCATATCATCTCCATTGCATTGAAATGATTGCATCACATTTCTAAATTTTAAAAAATTCACACTTACACAAGAAAACTCATTTTAAACCATAACATCTGGGCTTTTGTACAGAAATGTAAAGAAGTGGTATCTTTCATTAGGTAAAAAAAAATGAGGTCAAAAACCTACCTAGGTTACTGTGTTTTTTCCCCCTGCTTTCATCTATATTGGCTTAAGGCAATTAATCAATAAGCAAGGACAAGGGGTGAAAACATATGGTCTTTGATATTTAATAAATGAATTAGTAGTGCCCCTTGCTTAAGCATATAAATTAACAAGCATTAAGTCCTTTCCTTAATGAGGAATTTCCCTTTTAAAACCTGAATGAATTATCGAAAAGACCATGGCATAAATTCAAAGGCATTTTCTGACCTTCTTGTATTCTGGCAGGCATGAATTTTTAACAAGTGCTCTATAACTGTAAGACTATTAGAAATTGTTCATATGAAAACTTTGCTTAAAACAAAGCTAAACTAGTGGAGCAAGGAAAGCACCTACAATAACAAGAGAATATTTAACTTGTGGGAGATTGAAGTTTTGAGAAAAGTATTTATGATCTCACATTTTGCTGTAAAATATTAACAAAGAATGACAAAACCTTTTATTTTTACTGATGATTTTAATCTCATATTTAAAAGTGTTCAGCATTGGAGGAAATAATGGGATTATTATTAATGTGTATTTTAAGAGTAAAAATCATGGGTGAAGTAAAAGTTTCTATGTCTTTTTTTTGTATAATGCTTTCTGAAAGTTCTATAAAATGTTTTCCAAGTTTTTGAAAGTCAAAAGAAAATTCCTACACTAAAATATGTTACCAAATATAGCAATTTAAAATTGAAATATATTTCAATGAAAGCAAAGGTCAAAAGCCTACACATGGTCTCTAACACTAATCTGTTTACATCCCAGCAAAGATATTACAGATATTTTATTAACCCTGGGACAAAAATGCTCAATAAACAGTCTTGCTGTGTATTCTGGGATTTTGATTAAGAAACTAGTTTAGAATCTGTGAAACTGCTATATAATTGTGTGGGGCTGCATACTCTTATGGTTGCTCAGAAGTCTTTCAGTAAGCAAGTATATAAAGTTTCACCATTTCTCTCCCATAGGGAAAAATAAAAATAATATAGTAAATTATTTATGAAGCTAAGTTTATTCAATATGAAGGATTGACCTTTTTTCTCTCATATTTTTGCTTATTACATTTTTAAATTAAGTGATAGTGGTAACTGATACTGCTTTGTAGATGAAATTAGCTCTTTTCCTTATGTTTCTAATGGCAAAAGGGAACATTGGTGTCCTTGATATATTTTTAAACTAACTTTGAGATTTGGAAAACTTAAAATCATGGACTTAAAATTTTTGTCCTGTAGGTTTTAAAAGTCTTATAATTTTAAAATTTTAATTTTCACTGAATATAGATAACATTTTAAAGAAGGTAACTTCTAAAATACTTAAAATTAAATATTAAAACATTCTTTCCAACTCTGTATAAAAATATACATTTTTAGACAAATAAAATTTATTAATATGAAAGATCCCTAATACATCAATTTCACAATGGCCTGTTTCACTGATTTTCAATAAGAAAATGCATATTCATTACTTAATCATTGATCATTCAGTTTGAACATTGTGTATCACAATACATTTTCCTGTTTTTTCTTCTTGCTTAGAAAATATGGAAAGCACATTTTTAAATCATTTTTATCATTATTTTTAATATTTATTGTGTATTAAGTATTGCCATACTTATTGTGCATACTTAAAGCGGTTAAGCTCAATGCTATTGAGTGGAAAGTTTTTATGAATAGCATTAACTCTTCACAGAAGCAATTAGGATCATCCCTGCCACTATCAAGTATTACAACATTTAGGTTGGGTCTCCAGTACACTATTGAAAGTGGGAAATTACGTGTCAAGTAGAAGAACTTGATGATTGATTAAGACCTACTAAGTTATAGAACCACGTAAACAATATTTCTGAAGTATAGGTGCAGATCCATTGGAAGGACTTCTTAAGGACTCCTGCATGTATGCATGTATTTATGTGTGTATTTAAATATTTAATTTATTTATTTTAGAGAGAGAGGGGGCACATACATGAGCATGAGCAAGGGAGGGACAGAGGAAATGAGAGAGAATCTCGAGCAGATTCCACTCTGAGCACGGAACCTGATCTGAGCCTGAATCTCATGACCCTGAGCTCATGATCTGAGCCAAAATCAAGAGCTGGAGCTTAACAGCCTGAGCCACCCAGGTGACCCAAGGACTCTCACATTTAACTTAAATCATTTTGGAGTAACTCTATTTGAGTATGTATAAACCTAAAATGAATTATAAGCTTATACTTACAGTTCTAAAGAAGTCTTGAAATAAAACAAAATTACAAAATCCATATAAATTTTAATATTCAAAATTAAATTAAAATTAAAAAATACTAATCTGTTTTGATGGATGGTGTTGTTTAGCTAAAACCAAATAGTTGATTACATTGTAAATGTGGTGATGATTATAATCCAGTTTCTTTTTAAAATTACAGGGCCTAACTCTGTATATTATATAAAACTCAGTTTCTCATTCCTCACCATTAACTGAACTAGTGAAAACCTGTGCTAATACACTGGATCAAAATTTCCTTTTCCCTTCTTTTGGTATGAGAACGTCTTTTATCTATTTATAAAGTAATCTCAGTTCTTAGTAATTAATCCTCAAAAGTTAGAGAAGAGCTGCATTTCAAATTAACTGGATCTTAAATCTGCATCCAAGCTGTGACTAAATTCCTACAACAGTATATGGCTTTTTGTTTTCAAGTTTATGAAGAAATTTCCCTTTTCAATTTGAATATAGATTAACATGAAAATGAAATAAAATAATTAATTTACCGTTCCAGAAAAAATATTTGTGCAATTACTTTGAAAAGCATGATTGGTACATTCCTATCTCCTGTTTTATGTTATCAGACCTGCTTCAGATCTTTGATCTGGAATTTTCTGGGAAACGTAAATAAAAGTGGGGAGCAAAGCAAAAAATGATATGATAAGCCACAAGATGGTAGCACTAGCAGAAGCTTTGTAATACCAAAGGTCATAAAAATAAAAAACAAAAAAAAAACACAGAATAACTGGGAACAGTTAAATTGTTTGAAACCTTGCTGTCATATTTAAATATCTATCCTATATTCAATGATATGGCTATACAGACATACACACACATATTCCTACACATACACACACACATATAATATGTATGAATAAACTTAATTATTTTAACCGCTATGCTTGTTTGCCATGAATGGCAGTAGGTCCTTAAAACCAAAAAAGACCCAGAAATTTATTTTGAGGACCAGCAAAGGAACTGGACTGAAGAGATCCAGTACAAATCTGTGGTCAGTTTTGGATAGAGAATATGTTATGTGGAGACAATTGTGAATAGGAAAAGTAAAACAACAAATACAAAACAAAAAGACAGTTAATCTTTGAACACACACACACACACACACACACACACACACACACACACACACACACACAGAGCCATACCCTGGCTTCTGTTAATTCATGGTCACATAAGAGAGATTACAGTAAGAGTATTTACATGATACATGATACATGATACATAATGGTAAATTGGTACAAAAAAGGGTGGGTAATGTATATTCAGTGTCTATAAAGGCTGCTGCTTTTTCAGCTGTGAGAACTACCTAACAAGCAAGTACAATCCTGTTATAAGATTAAAAAAGAAAAGCCCCTTTTTCCCATCCCTCTCAATCCCAGTTATCCCATTACAGGCACTCAATGTTAACAGTTGGTCGGTTCTTTCTAGCACATTTTGGCTTTCACTTTTGTGTAAGGTAATTTCCCACACTATTTTTATTTTTCAAAAATTTCTTAAGTTTTTGCCTGCATACTCTTCCTGATATCCCTTAGCAACAACTGAATTTATGAAGTAGTTCAGGAAATACTTCATATTTTGTCTTAACATCCAGGTGACTCTTTTTCTACATTTTCAGACCTTTATTTAATTAAAATTTTTTTGTGGCTTTTCATCTTTTCATTATTGATTTTTGTTACTATTCATAAGCTCTAGATGTACTTTGTCAAATATAATGAAAAAGTTTCCAATCTTGTCGTTTTTCATTTAGTATCATTTATGCTGTCTTTTATCATAAAAAAGATATATTGTTATATAGTTATGCTGTCAAATTTTCCTACTGTATTTTAGGTTTCTATCATTGTTGGAAAGTCATTATAACCTTAATAATTGTAAAAGTGGTCCAATTTTAAATTTTAATCCTTTTGTTTAATTTATTTACATAATTTATTGATGTGGAACTCACTTGGTATAATCTGAGAGGTAGAAATAGAACTGTTTCCCCTTCGATGCTCCATTCTTACTCCTAGCTTTTTTCAATTGTTCCTAGAGCAATTTAGTAAATAATATATTCTTTCACTTTGATACTAAATGTCACTTTCATAATTTATCAATCCCACATTACTTGGAATTACTTCTGGAACTTACTTAAATTCCACTGATCTATTTCCTTCATTGTGGACCATTATCATGCTATCTCAATATCTACAGCTCTGTAATATACTATGGTATCTAGCAAAGCAATGTCTTAATTTTTTTAATGTCTTAGCATTTTTGGCATTTATACATTTACTAAGAAACCCAGAATCACCTAAACTTATAAATTCATTTGAGCAGACTTGACATCTTTCTAGAATTTCATAAATAATGGAATCCTATAACATGCATGCTTTTTTTTTTTTTTTGGTCTTTTTCTTAAACTCAACATTCTTACATACTTACATACTTTTATCATATTTATCAGTAGCTCATTCTTTTCAATGCTGAGCATATAGATACCCTGCCTTTCATTCATCCATTCAACCTTACAATTTGGGTTGTTTCCGTTTGTTTTTGGCTATTATGTATAAACGTCCTATACAGATTTATATATAAGTCCTTATGTGGGCATATATACAGTTGACCCCTAAATAACAGATTTGAACTTCACAGGCCCACTGATACATGGATTTTGTATGGTACAGTGCTATCACTATATTTTCCTTTATGATTTTCTTTTCTCTAGCTTGCCTTCTTGTAAGAATACAGTATATAATATATATAACATATAAAATGTATGTTAATTGACTGTCATCAGAAAAGCTTCTGGTCAACAGTAGGGTATTAGTAGTTATGATTTTGGGGACTCAAAATTTATGCACAGATTTTTAACTGATAGGGAGTCAGCACCCCTAACTCCCTGTGTTATTCAAGAGTAAACTATTTTTTTGTTTCTCATGAGGAAGTATCTAGAAGTAGAATGGCTGGACTATAATATAGTAGGTGTGTGTTTCACTTTATACTCTAACCAAGAAGTTTATCAAAATGACTATACCATCACACACTCCCCCCCTGTGTGCATGAGAGTTCCAGTTACTACATATTTTCACTAACACTTCTTACTGTCAGTTAAAAAAATTCAACTCTTCTAGTGAAGATATAGACATACTTGTTGGTATGGTTTACTTATGTTTTCTTGATGACTAATGGAACTGAACATCTTTTCAAGTGCTTATTTGTCATCCTTATTATCTTTTTTTTAAGTGTCTGTTTAAATATTCTATTTTTAAATTGAGTTGTTTGTGTTATTACTGCACTTCAAGAGTTCTTCATACATTCTGGACACAAATATTTGACAGATAATTGTATTATAAAGATTTTTCCAAATATTTTATTGACTTTCTGTTTCATTAACAAAGTATTTCAAAAAGCAAGTATTTTTTCTTTTATAAATTTATTTCAGGGGTTGAGAAGGAAAGCAAGGTTGGGGGGCATCAGTGGGAAAGGGAGAGAAACAGACTCCTCATGGAGCATGGAGCTCCACATGGGGCTGGATCTCAGGACCCTGAGATCATGACCTGAGCCAAAATCAAGCGTCAGATGCTCAACTGACTGAGACACTTGGATCCCCCCAAAGAACAAATGTTTTAATTCTGATAAAGTCCAATTTATTAATTTTGTATATGTGTGCTTTGTGACTTATATAATAAATATTTGCCTACTCCAAGGTTACAAAGATTTTATTCTATGATTCCTTCCAGTAATTATACTGTTCTGCTTTCAGAATTAGGTCAATGATACATCTCAAATTAATTTCCCTGTATGATGGAGGTAAGAGGCAAAGTTGATTTTTTTCATATAAATAGATTTCCTAGCACCAAATATGTGAGAGTCTACTTGTGGATTTCCAATTAATTCTCTTCCACTGATCTATATACTTGACTTTTTGAAATACCAAGCTCACTTTCGAGCAAACTTTAGAGTAATTTTTGAGATCAGTTTGTTAAAGGCATCCAAGTTTGCTCTTATAAGAAAGGATTTTGGCTATTCTAGAATATTTGCATATTCAATTGTGGGAGAATTGGTGTCTCAACAATACTGAATCTTTTGAACCTTGAATTTACTATATCTTTCCAGTTATTTAGGTCTTCTTTAATTTTCCTGCATTAATGTTTTATAGTTTGCAGTATCCAGGTATTACATATATTTTATTAAATTTCCTTTTTTCTTTTTTGGTTTTGGTTTCTTTTTCTCTTCTGACAATTTCCAACTTACATTTCATTTAACAATGTGTATTTTACCTTGATAACTTTTCGTTTAAGAATGTTTTGTTCTTCATATGCTGAAGTATTTTGGATTGTGTCTCAGACGTATTTGGTACATTGTGCAGTCTGTGGGTCCTGTTGAAATCTCCTGACAATGGTGAGTCTTTTGTTTTTGCAAACAATCTACCCAGTTACATAGAGATTGAGAGTTGTCTTCAGCTTCTTGGGTTCTAATGTCACATCATGTTTTCAAATCTTCTGCTAGACTACGTTGAGTTTGCCTTGTACATGCACAGATCAAGGATAAACTGAGCTTCTGTTGGTTCACACACTGAATTAGGGGATCCCCACACCCACATTCTGACTCTCAGAGGTTGCTTTTCCTGATTCTCCAGCTTGGAAGCTAGGTTTTTTTGTTTTTTGGTTTCTGTGGGGGTTTTTTGGGTTGTAGTCATGTGCCCCTTAGTGCAGTGCTGTATGACTGGCAACATCTCTGGACAAGCACCAAGAAAAAAACTGGAAGTTTCCCACACAAGGGATCACAGGACCTCTTTTTTCTGCTCTTCTGGCCAAAAAGATATTTCTCCCTCAGGGTTTCAGGTGCCTGCAAAGCCATCACTGTAGTGCAGGTAGGGGTGAGGGGGAGTGGAGTCCCACATAGGCAAGACTAGTAGCTTTAGGTAACAATTTTCCATCATAGCTTATAATCTGTTTCTTAGTTTCACTATTGATGTCCACTTCTACTTCTATTAATATGTAATCACTTATTTTCTGTATTTGATAGTTTTCCTATTTTAAGTGTATGCATATTTATTGCTTTTGTTTCCTTTTTTGATCATTAATGTTTGTTTTTTTAGTAATGAGCCATGTATTTTGTAATTTAAAAAATCATTCTCAAAAAATAATCATTCTCTAAGAAATTCTTTGAGACCTTTGTATGATTTATGTTTGTTTCTCCCAGGTGCCTGAAGAAACTAACAACTTAGAAACAGTTTAAATATATTCTCAATTGAAAGATTTCCAGAAGACTCCTGCTGGCAACTTCAATCCTTCCATACATACCTTTTTGGATTTTGAGGGTCTTTGCTTATATTACATTGCCTGTATAGATCTTTGCTTACTTTATATTGTCTATATAGACCAAATATGGGAATTATCACAGCCCATGAGATATTCTGCTTTTTGGAAACCTCTAAGTAGGTGTAACCTTCAGACACTATGAATAGTATACTTGCTCTTAAATGATTTTTCTTAATCTTTCAACAAATCATCCTGTTTATTAAAAAATGTGAAGGTCACATTATTTGAACTAGAAAATAAATACTTCCAACAACAGCACAGAAGGGTAAGTGTGTAATTCATATCTTCTTCAATGTGACTTACAAAATGGCCATGGTTATATCTGTACCTTTCTTAGGGGTCTAAAAAGAGGAAAACATAGAAAAATAGAAAACGGAATTTTTGTGCCTCTCCATTTGTGTAACTGTCTGTGAAGTGTGGTTATAATTTTATATGGTCATATTTAGGACACTTTCATGTACACAGTAAATGTAAGAGAAATATATACAGAGTTTAATAAGCATTCCAAGATCAAAGGACGCAATATGAGTGCTTTAGGGACTAGAAAATGAAATGAGGTCAGAGCTAAATTTTGATTTAGAGAGAGGTTAAGGAATTCAAAAGTAATGATTTTCAAATGTATTTCAAGGAGTTTCTTGAAAGAGAAGTCAAGGTAGGTATGTTTAATTTTTTCTGCTTTTTTTCTTTTGATATCCTGCTACTGTATTTTGCAATTTAATAAAATAAAGTGAGGACACACATACACACACACACACACAGACACACACAGACACACATTTCTCTTGAAAAGTATAGGATAAGCTCATTGTGGAGAAATTGTCTTTAAAAGAATTATGTGCTCTTTATCTTTTCTCATAAAAGTTTGGAAGTTCATAATACTTATATTGAGATAATGCCTTATCCCACTATCTAGAAGTAGGCAATTAAGTAATTGAGTTATCTGTTAGAATTTCACTGCTTCTGAAAAGAATTCAATATCTCCCCGATATCTTCACATAAAGTTGCAAATCATCAAAACAATCTAAAATGTCCTATATGACCTGATGCTTATTTAATTCTCCAGTCTAATCTTTGCCCAATTCTCAGTATACTCCAGCAATCCTGATTTTTTTTGTAGTTTCAAGTTTTTATATTAATTCCAATTAATTAACATATAGCATGATATTAGTTTCAAGAGTAGAATTTAATGACTCATGACTTACATATAACACAGTGTTCATCAGAGCAAGAATCTCCTTAATACCCATCACTCATTTAACCCATCTCCCCACCTACCTCTCTTCCAGCAACCCTCAGTTCTCTATATTTAAGAGTCTGTTTATGATTTGCCTCTCTCTTTTTTCTCCCTCATGTTCCTTTGTTTTTCTTAAATTCCACATATGAGTAAAATCATATGGTATCTGTTTTTCTCTGACTGACTTACTTCACTTAGATAATAAACTCTAGCTCCATCCGTGTTGTTGCAAATGTCAAGATTTCATTTTTAATGACTGAATAATATCCCACTGTATATGTATACCATATTTTCTTTATCTATTCATCAGTCAATGGACAACTGGGCTCCATCTATAATTTGGCTATTGTTGAAAATGCTGCTGTAGACACCGGGGTGCATGTATTCCTTTGAACAGTACTTGTGTATCCTTTGGGTAAATACCTGGCAGTGCAATTGCTGGGTCATAAGATAGTTCTATTTGTAAATTTTTGAGGAACCTCCATAGTGTTTTCTAGAGTGGCTGCACCAATTTGTATTCCCACCAACAGTGCAAGTGGGTTCCCCTTTCTCCACAGCCTCACCAACAACTGTTGTTTCCTGCGTTGTTAATTTTAGCCATTTTGACAGGTGTGAGGTGGTGCCTCATTGCAGTTTTGATTTGTATTTCCTTGGTGATGAGTGATGTTGAGCATCTTTTCATGTGTCTGTTAGCCATCTAGATGTCTTCTTTGGAAAAATGTCTATTCATGTCTTCTGCCTATTTTTTCAATTAATTTTTATTTTTTCCATAACCCAGCCACCCAATCCCTCCTCCCACCCCCCAGCAACCTCCAGTTTATTTTCTGAGATTAAGAATCTCTTATAGTTTGTCTCCCTCCCTAGTCCCATCTTGTTTCATTTTTTTCCCTCTCTACCCTCTATGACTCCCCCGCCCTGCCTCTGAAATTCCTCATATCAGAGAAACCATATAATAATTGTATTTCTCTGATTGACTTGTTTCGCTGAGCATAATACTCTCCAGTTCTAATCACATCATTGCAAATGAGCTGAGTTCATTCTTTTTCATGGCTTCATAGTATTCCATTGTGTATATACACACCACATCTTCTTTATCCATTCATCCTTTGATGGACATCTAGGTTCTTTCCATAGTTTGGCTATTGTGGACATTGCTACTATAAACACTTGCTCTGTCCATTTTTTAATTGGATTTTTTTTTAAGTTTGAACATGACATCCTCTAGGTGCACATGCTGTTTTGTCTTGTGCTGCTTATTACTTTTTTTCTCACTAAGTATAATCGTCTATCTCTTATCTTAAAAGTCACACAGTCCATGCTTATTAAAATACCATATTTTATTTGTGATAAGGAAATATAAATTTAGTATGTAGATAGATATGTGTATGTGGATATTTACTAACATCTGAGAAGTTTCCCTAAGAATAGATTCTGTGTTCTACAATGTGCCCCCGTAACACCCTGGGCTTCTCTTGCCTTTCTATTTCCTAAAAATTTTCTGTTTATTATCTGTTACTCTTTAAAAAAAAAAAATATATATATATATATATTATTTATTTATTTGACAGAGAGAAACACAGCTAGAGAGAGAACACAAGCAGGGGAGTGGAAGAGGGAGAAGCAGGCTACCTGCCAGGCAGGGAGCCCAATGCAGTGCTCGATCCAGGGACTCAGGGATAATGACCTGAGTGTACGGCAGATGCTTAACAACTGAGCCACCCAGGTGCCCCTATTATCTGCTACTCTAATAATCTGTTTGCTAGTCTGTATTTTCTCCCTACTGTGACTAATAGTCACCCTTTATTGAGGTCAAACCATGTTTCAAGCTCTGTGATAATTGCCATATATATATATGTATATATATATAAACACCTTATTTCATAGAATATGATATGACTTCATTTTGTGTAGCAATCACTATCAAATATAATCAGAAGATATTAATATGTATTATGTTCTGATTTCAAGATATTGAAATATGAGTAAAAAGGGGGCCCCTTGGAATCAATAGATATGCTATTTACATGTATTTTTTTTTAAGATTTTATTTATTTGAAATACAGAACAAGTGGAGGGTGAGAAGCAGAGCAAGAGGGAGGAGCAGGATCCCCAGTGAGCAGAGAGCCCAATGCGGGAATTGATCCCAAGATCCTGAGATCATGACCTGAGCCAAAAGCAGACGTTTAACCAGCTGAGCCACTCAGACACCCCTACATGTATTTATGACAACTGTATTAGAAAGATGCCTTTAAACCTACTTTATGAGAAAAGAAACAAAAACTTAAAGAGATTAAATAACGTTTTCTAAAATAATAAGTTTGGAATTTCAACATTTGATGCCAAAGCTCATTCTCTCAACAACTTTATTTATATTATAAAATATGTGAGAACAAGAGTCATGCAAAGCACAAAATAGCAATTTCAATGAATTTTGAATGGAGCATCTGGGTGGCTCAGTCGTTAAGCATCTGCCTTCGTCTCAGGTCAGGATCCCGTAGTCCCAGGATGGAGCCCTGCATCGGGCTCCCGGCTCAGCAGTAGGCCTGCTTCTCCCTCTCTCACTCCCTCTGCTTGTGTTCTCTCTCTCGCTGTATTTCTCTCTGTCAAATAAATAAATAAATAAACAAAAAATTTTCCTTCAATAAATATTGAATGAATTAAATAATAAACAAATTTAAAAAGGTAATTTATTAACTGTGGTACTGCTAAGACAAGAGAGCAAGTTTTCTGAGTCAGAACCTAGTAAACTTTGGCACTCTATCATGATGTTCAAAAGCATCAATATGATTTTCTCTAGACTGAGCTTTAATAACTTTTTATTACCTGTGGAATAACACTAATTGATAAAGGGAAAGATGGCTACCCACAATTAAGATTAAATTAAACTAGTATGATCTGGGAAGAGAACATTAGAAATTAAGGGTTTGAGAGGAACAAAGTAGGGAGCAAAGTCTGACTAGTCAGAGGTCCTAAGAAAGGTATCTATCTCTGGGTTTGGGAGAATTAATAAAGTAGAGGTTCAGTGGCACACACACAAAAAAAAGAAAGAAAAATATTTGTTCATTAATCCATTGATTTGACTTGAATATTGCAATTGGGGGATATTACAGTAAAAATGCCTAAGTAGGAAAAGACCATGATCCAAAAAGCTTTATAAGACAAACAAATTAGTTTGATGATAGAACAATATTTGATGATAGAACAAAGTTTTTAAGTCCTTCAAGGTTTAATGAAAAAAAGAATTTGGAAGATTAATTTGATAGGAATTTGCCTCCTAGGTTGGAGAAGTGCAGATCCTGGAGTCAGAGAGACAATTTTATGGCTCTTGTAAAAATCAAGGTGTGAACAGTTGAAAATGATAAGGTTTTAGCTGTACAGTCAAGTCATTTCATACCAAAAAGTAAAGAATCTAAAACTCCTGGGACTGGTGAATATGGCAGATAAAAATAGAAGTGAGTAAAAGATGACTTACATTTTTAAATCAGCGATCAAATCATTCATTGTCAGAAATGTGGAAGAGTGGGGAAAAAAGGAGGACAATCTTCTGAGTTGTGATTAACACATATGAAACTGAATTGTTCAGTAATGTTCCTATCTATCTAACAATTAGATAATCCATCTATTGTCTGTCTAAAGTGTTATTTACTATTTGAATCTTAAAAATCACTACTTTGATGTTTTCTGCTATAAGCCCATTGATCCCATCAGAATTATTTTTAACTATATGAATAAATGTGTCCTGTGTTTATTAGAATACTGTGATTTGTTTGTGATAAAAACTAAAAATTCAATATGTGGAGGGGTATGAGTATGTAAATGTTTGCTAACAACATCTGAGAGACCGGACCTTAGGACTTATGTGATCATTTTAGAGTCAGGAACATGACCTCTGATGTACAAATGCCAACTTTCTCCATATGAATTTGACACTCAATGATACTGTGATTTTTAGTAATGTCTAACCAATAAGTATATTCAGTGTGTACAATCCCTGTCCCTATGTTTCTGGGTTGTAATCCTCTTGACCAATGAGCATATTTAATAAATTGAGTGAAAAATAATATTATACAATGTCTAAAGTAGCCCTATTAGATAGTATTGATTTCTCTAGAGCTAAGTTTTCCTTTGGACTTCGTTTAACTATCACAAGGAAATATAATTATAAATGAAATGTTAGAAGTTTAAAAATATCTTTTAAGGGAGTTGGCCAATAATTCTCTCATCTTCACTCCTCCTCTTTGACAATCATGTAGTGGTTCACCACACATGGACAAGCTCAATTTCCAGCAGAGGTTTTTGGCTTAGTCTGCACTGCACCCATAAATCGTGAATGACTCTTTTTATGGGCATGCCCTTTATCAGGCACCTAAAGGATGAACAGCAGTAAACTTGGTGTGTTAATTTTTTTTTTTTTTTTTTTTTTTTTGAAAAGCAGAGTTTGCTTTTGGAGTCTTCATCCTGATTTTTTTTTTCTTTCTGTTTTTCCCATGTTAAAAACTATTACAATTTTTAAAGAAATTTTATTTATTTGTAAGAGAATGACATAGCAGGCACATAAAAGAGCATGAGCAGTAGGGGAGGGGCAGAGGGAAAGGAGAAGAAGACTCTCCACTGAGCAGGGAGCTCAACACAGGGCTCCATCCCATTATCCTGGAATCATGACCTGAGCTAAAGGCAGACATTTAACCAATTGTGACACCCAGGTGCCCCCAAATTATTTTTAAATAACCTTTGACCACAGTAAGGTAATGCAAAAGTAGTACACCAGCATACAAATAAAATATAAGTGAAAACAAAAAAAAATATTTTGGTTATTTCCACTATTGATCAGAAAATACAAATCACCATTTAAAAATAGCTTTAAAAATTTTCTTGAAGCATAATAGGCATACAATTTAAATAATACATATTTAAAGTACACAATTTGATTTTTTTGGAAAGGGAGAGAGGGAGAAGTAGGCTTCCTGCCTAGCAGGGAGCCTGATGTGGGGCTCCATCCCAGCCAAACGTAGAAGCTTAAGGACTGAGCCATCCAGGCACCCCCACAATTTGATGTTTTGACATGTTTAGATTCCCATGAAAGTATCACTCTAATCTAGATAATGCCTATAGTCATCATTCCAAATATTCATTTCCCTTTCAAGCTCTCCTTTCCACTCCCTCACATACCCTGCCTTCCGAGTAACAAATGATTTGCTCTTTGTTATCACAGATTAGTTTCTGTTTTCAAAAATCTTATATATATGGAGTAATACAATATGTATTATTTATCCCATGGGTTCTTTCAGTCAGCATAATTATTTTGAGATTCTTCCACATTATGGTGGAGGGGTCAGCAAACATTTTTTTCAAAAAGGCCACCTAATACATTTATTCGACTTGGTGGACCATGTAAGATTTCTATTTCATATTCTTCTTTATTTATTTATAGCCCTAAGAAATGTAAACAATTATCTTAGTTTGTGAACCATATAAAAACAGTCCATAGACCAAATTTAGCTCAGGGCCATAGTTGTTGATGTGTGTTAAAGTTCTCTCCTTTTCATAACTAATCAGTTTTATGGAAGAACTATAGTTTGTTTATCCACTTACCTATTAATGGACAACTGATTTGGTTCTAGATTTTGGCTACTAAAAATAAAGCTCACTTATATGAACATTCGTGTGAAAGTCTTTTGAACATTTATTTCTCATTTTACTACTAAAAACTTAGTTTTTACTACTAAAAACTTAGTAGTAAAATGACTAACAAATATATACTTTTAGAAACTTGCAAATTGTTTTTTAAAGGAATTGTATGATTCTTCCTTTACACCACAATGTGTGAATGTTCCAGTAACCTCTACATTCTAGGAAACAATTGATCAGATCAATTTTTAAAATGCAAACACTTTAGTAGGTAGACAGGAGTATCTTATTGTGAGTTTTATTTTTATTCACCTAGTGATTGATGATGTTAAACACTTCTCATGTGCTTATTTGTCATTTATATATTCTCTTTGGTGATGTATTTTAATCCTTTGCTTTTTTTTTTTAATTAGGTTATTCATTCTCTTTGGGGATTTTAAGAACTCCTTCTATAGTCTCCATTCAAGTTCTTTATCATATATGTTATTTATAAGTATTTCCCCAGTCTTTAGTTCATCTTTTCATTCTCTTGATAGTGTCTTTTGAAGAGGAGAAATAATTTTGGTGACAACAACTTTATCCTTTCTTGTTTCTCTTAGGTTTCATGATTTTTAGTGCCTTACTTATAAGTACTTTTCCAGCCAAGACACAAAGTTATGTGTCCTATGTTTCCTCCCAAAAGCAGTATATCTAGATTTTACATTAAGTCTGTACTCAAATATGAGTTAGTATTTTGGTATACAATACAAAGTATAAATCTGTTGTAGTGCAGGTGTACTGTTAATGAATTATATTGGCTTTTGCTTGACTGAACACATCTGTAGTTCCTCACTGCTTTAGAAGGATTTTTATTCAGTACAGAGTTCTAAGTTTTCAGACTTTTTTTCAGTATTTTGTTACTTTACTGCCTTCCAATCTACATTATTTACAAAGGGAAACCCCCTATTATTCATATCTTCCTTCCTTTCTGCGTTCCGTTCATATTTTCTTTTTTAGAGATTTTATCTATCTATCTATTTATCTATCTATCTATTTATTTATTTATTAAAGATTTTTTTAAGATTTTATTTATTTGACAGAAACACAGCCAGAGAGGGAACACAAGCAGCAGGGGTGAGAGAGGGAGAAGCAGGCTTCCCGCTGAGCAGGGAGCTGGATGTGGGACTTGATCTTAGGTCTCTGGGATCATGACCTGAGCCGAAAGCAGTCGCTTAACCAACTGAGCCACCCAGGTGCCCCATAGATTTTATTTATTTATTTTTGAGAGATAAAGAGCATGTGCCCTAATAAGATGGGGGCAAGGGCAGAGGAAGAGGGAGAGAGGGAATCTCAGCAGACTCCCTGCTGAGCCTGGAGCCCAATGTGGGTTTCAATCTCACAACCTTGAGATCTCGATCTGAGCTGGAATCAAAAGTCAGATCCTCAACTGACTGAACCATCCAGGTGCCCCTCCATTCATACTTTCTTAGAAAAAGCTTTTAAGATTGTATATAAATAAGTTTAGGAGACTTGATTCTGATGTGCCTTTGTGTAATTTTCTTTAAATTCTCGTATTTTGGATTTGTTGAACTTCTAAGACTAGTGGGTTTATAATTTTTATCAAATTTAGAAAAAGTTTAGACTTATTTTATTTATTTATTTTCAGACTTATTTTAAAAAATATGTTTTCTGTCTCTTTCCCTTTTGTCTCTTCTTTAGATATTCCAATTGTTTGTATATTTGACCTTGGAGGCTTTCTTAAAGTTCAAGGATGCTATGTTGTTTTTTTTCCCCCAAGTCTTTTCCTTACTGGGTTTGATTTTGGGAAATTCATATTACTTTGTGTTTAAGCTTATTAATTTTTGTTTTTGCAGTGTCTAATTTGTTATTATCATATTCAGTGTTTTATTTACCTTTTTACCTTGGACACCATTGTTCTCATCTTTGTGAGTTTAATATCACATTTAAAACAATGTTCCATGTGTCTACTTATCATCCTCAGTGTTTCTTCCAGCTTCTTGAAGATATGACATAGAGTTAAAAAGACTGTTCTAGTGTACTTGTCTATTAATTATGTAATCTGGGTTATTTTGGGGTCTCTTCTGAGTAACTGACTCTTCTTGTAATTATGGTTTCTGTTTTCCTGGATTTTTTTTAAACATGCATATGATTTTTGATTAAATATAAAACATATATTTTATATTCTTATGTGCTAAATACTTTTAATTCCTATGATATTCTCTTTTTTAAAAAAGACTTTATTTATTTATTTGACAGAGAGAGATCACAAATAGGCAGAGAGGCAGGCAGAGAAAGAGGGGGAAGCAGGCTCCCCAGTGAGACTCAATCCCAAGACCCTGAGTTCATGACCTGAGCCGAAGGCAGAGGCTTAACCCTCTGAGCCACCCAGGCGCCCAAATTCCTGTGATATTCTTAACATTTATTCTGAGATGCAGTCAAAATACTTGGAAATATTTTGATTCTTTCAAGTCTTGTTTTAAAGACACTTTATATAAGATCAAAGAAGCACATAGTCAAGTAGTTATTTTGCCCTACTATTGAGACAATACTTTTCCAAGTATTCCAAGCATGAATTGGGAAGTTTTTCCACTCTGTCTGATGGGAACAAAAATATATGCATTGATCAGTTCTCAGCTGAAGACTCAAGGAATCTATAAACTCCAGAACTCTTTGTCTATGCATCTGTCTTTTCTACTATACTCTATCCTAAGCTATTCCTTAGCTTCTTCAGGATATCAGCTCTGTCTTTTCTTCCCAAAGAAAATGTATATTCCTATTTCCATGCTCTGTGTCACAGCCTGGAAATTCTCCAGGCACTGAACTATATCAATTATAGGACTAATCTCATTTGTTTTCTAAACCTTAGGCTCATATGTTTAACCTGTTTTTTTTTGTTTGTTTGTTTTTTTGTTTTTGTGGTTCAAAGCAAAGTATTTTTTGTGCCTGTTACTCCAACTTGGCTGAATTTACTGTACATAATTAAAGATATAAGTATTGCTCTGGTAAAATTATTTGAAAATGA
Source organism: Spilogale gracilis (assembly GCA_004023965.1). NCBI lineage: Eukaryota > Metazoa > Chordata > Mammalia > Carnivora > Mephitidae > Spilogale > Spilogale gracilis. The sequence continues at coordinate 95,958 of PITA01003481.1, read as the reverse complement.
GGAATTCCACATTCAGCCAAGATGGAGTAACAGGCACAAAAAGTACTTTCTTGCTTTGAACTCCAAAAATAAAAAGAAGGATAAAACCTATGAAAAGTCCTCATTTTCAAAAAATTTTACTATTATAGTACTTATTGCTTTAATTATGTATGGTGAAGAATTCATCCTTTTCCAAAAGAGGTCTGTCCTTCATCCTTGGCTTCTGGGAGATAATCTCTAAGCCCTTGGAATTTCATGCCTTTTAGGATGGTCTTTGTTTTTCTGGTGGTCTATGATTTAGAAAGGGGGTTTGTTTGAATAGTGTGGTGTCAGTTGACCAGTGGGGAACTAGAGACTGATATCAGACATATGGGAATCAATAATGCCTATATGAAAGAATTCAGGGATAGTAAAATAAATCTTGTGCAGAAATTAGCACCAAGAAATTCATGATATAAAATAATTAAAGATTTACACTCAAATCATTTCTGAGTTTCCCAAAGGCCAAGACAAAGAAAAAAGTATGAGACATTATAAAATACAAAATGTCCATGGAATAAAACACAGATTTTCATAAAACCTGAGATATTAGAGCAATGTGTACAATGAGTCTTTACGAGGGCAGTACTCATCTGCCGTAAAGTTTGCACATTTTGATATATACCATGGAATGAGCTATGATTTCAAAACTGTGGCAATTACAAAGATTAAACTATCATAGTCCTAAATAAAATATGTTAGCTCTTTGATTAATTTTTTAAGAATAAAATTTTTATTACAACCCATGAAGCTTTAAAAACAGCCATTGATATTCAAGAATTGCCCTTAGGAAGAAAGAGAGCATATTATAGAAAAAAAGTGTGAAGAGACAAAATCTGAGAAGGTTAAAAAAAAAATCCTAAAGAGAACTAATAAAAATGACTAAATAAATACTTATTTATCCTACATCTCTAAGTTCTTTGTTCATGAGACAAATTTCTCAATATATTTGTAACTCTGAAACAGAAAAAGAACAAACCACTAATAAGCATATGGAGGAGAACTATGTAACATAGGAAAAGATCCTGCATATTAAATATAACTTTGTTGCTTCACAAAATGTTAAGTCAGTTTCATATAGAAGTCCACAGTAATGGCATAAGGAGTAACACTTTGTAAGGAGAAATGTTGATCATTCTTCGTATTTCCATCATGATTAGAATAAATAGAAAAATGGAAGACCCGGCATCCGGAATGTAATTTAAAAATGTCTGTTGAGATGAATAATGCTTCTTCCAACTCTTCTCCCATAGTTTATTCCAAAACAACTCTAGACTGAGCAAGAATGAGAATGGAAGAAAGCAAAACAGATATTACAAGGATGGTGAGAGAGAGAGCTTTACAAAGAGCAAGAGAAAGGAATGATAGTGACATATCTTGTCATTGCTCAGGACAGTGTAAGAAGTGTATGTATAGATTCAAATATCTGCAGTCTGACATGGGAGGCAAATTTTGCATTCAATCTAAGAAGTTGCAGCTCACTGACATACTAATATACGCAAATTATTTCTGTAAGACATTATGTTGAGAGAATAAATGAAGCAGCATTCTTTCTTGTGGCCATCCAGGGGAAAATGTGCTAAATAAAGGATCAGTGTTGCTGGACTTACATGACTTGACTTGCATGCGGCTCTTTATCTGCCCCTCCAGGTGCTTGAAATGTACTCCTTGCATATATTACCATGACACATGCCTCTCCTATCCTCCTCATACACTGAGAAATATTGCGCTTAGCCAAATACTCTAAATTTTGAAAAATTAGTTCATGGTTTGGTCAAGTCCGTCAGATAGTAGAAACACAATTGAATCACTGAGCATTGCAAACACACATCACAAAATCACACACATCAAATAAACAAGCTAGAGTCAGTTGACAAGTGGAGGCTAAATCCTTACAACACAGTGACTCAGTCCTATGTTTGGTATCTGAACTTCTTAGAAACTTCCTGGAATATCACCAAGACTGTCTCATCAGAATGCATTTCCCCTGCCAAAGCATTCCATAAGTGTGAAAGAGATAAAACTGCAACACAGAAACATATGGGCAGAAGATAAAAGGAGATCAGTGAGCAGGAAAATATGTTTCTTAAAATCTGTGCTGCAGTCATTTTTCTTCTCAGTTTTGTTGTTTGTTTTGCCATTGAATGCCCATAGCCAACATTAAGGATGTTTCTACACAACAGCAAAAGAATAAATTGATTCTGACCAAAAAGAGTCAATTCACTGAATAAAATAACAGTTGGGCGCCTAGGTGGCTCAGTCGTTAAGCATCTCCCTTCGGCTCAGGTCATGATCCCAGAGTCCCAGGATCCAGCCCTGCATCGGGCTCCCTGCTCAGTGGGGAGCCTTCTTCTCCCTCTCTCACTCCCCCTGCTTGTGTTCCCTCTCTAGCTGTGTTTTTCTCTGTCAAATAAATAAATAAAAATCTTTAAAAAAACAACAACAACAACAGAGAAAAACGGAAATAAAGTTGTTTGGTATTTTATAATAAACTGGTTGATTTGTTTGGGTGTTGTGGAGGTACAGCCCAAACAACTAGTAACAATGGTATATTTTTCATGTAGAATTTGCTTTGCCTGTAATCATGGCTTTCTTATTATTTTGCTTTATTTTTACACATATATATTTTTTAAGATTTTATTTATTTATTTGACAGAGAGATCACAAGGAGGCAGAGAGGCAGGCAGAGAGAGGAGGAAGCAGGCTCCCCACTGAGCAGAGAGCCTGAAGTGGGCCTGGATCCCAGGACCCTGAGATCATGACCTGAGCTGAAGGCAGAGGCTTTAACCCCTGAGCCACCCAGGCGCCCTACATATATATTTTTATACATTATGTTATGCTCACTACAAATGTAGCTACCATCTGTCACCATACAACCCTATTGCAATATCATTGACTGTATTCCCTATGCTCTACCTTTTATAACTGTGACTTATTCATTCCATAACTAAAGCCTGTATCTCCTACTCCTCTTCAGTCATTTTGCTCATCTCCCAATCTTTTCCCTCTGGCAACCATCAGTTTGTTCTCTGTATTTAAGTCATGAGTACTTTTAATGTCTATGTTCCATTATGCTTTATGCAATGTTTATTATCGTAAGTTCTTTGCTTTCTGCAAAGCTTTATGTTTGAAAAGTAGGTACATTACCATGAATGGGAAAATGCTATTGGAGAACTGATCTAATATTCTAATGAGGCAGCCTCCTGTGAGTTAGTGAGGTGGCAGTAGATGTTTATCTCAGCAAAACTTTTAAACTGTTTTCATAGTTAAGTTTTACAAAAAATAAATTTTCAATTTTGTTTGTCTAAGTTCTTTTATAATGGTACAAACGGTTGGACAAATTCTTTAATTTGCTGATTGACACTTGGGTTAGAACTTGTTTGTCTTAAGTCCAGAGTTTCTGGGATGAGCCTACTTCAACTATTTTGTCAAATGGTGTCAATACATTCTGAAATATTCTAAACATCTAATTATAAATAAAATGAATTAAATTAAAGAACTGAATTAAATAAGCAAAAACTTTATAGAAATGTATACATTAAAAAAGTTGCCCATCACAAATCAATATGAAGATTGCAAATGAAAAAATTTATAACATAAAAAATATGCTCACTAATATTTGTTTAATTCCACAACTAAATACATATTTTGCATATTAGTGATATTCATCAAATTTTGAAAAGAAAATTGTAAAGAACATAACCGACATCTCTTATATGAATGGCACTGGTTGGGCATGGCTTTAAAATAAATTATCCTTAAAGTCAATTTTAGCTCTTAGGAACTTAGCCAAAGCATAGGTGATTGGAGAGATTAAGAGGAAAAAAAAAAAAATGCAGCATCAAGAGCGGGGACAAGCTATCAACCAAAATAACTCTATTCCTTAGTTTTTGATTTTTAATTTCAATGCTTAAAGTTTGACGAACAAGTTGAAAATTTAGAATGACCTGTCTTCATATTGCAAAGGGCAGACCCCCAACAAACATCTACTGACCAAATGAATGGTTGAAGAGTGAATATGCTGAAAGTTAAGTATGCAATAAATCAGCCGGGAAAAAAAAAAAAAAAACACTGTTTAATGGGTTCTTTGGAATTAGAACTTGAAATACAATTGTTAATAATAACTACTAATCAATCAATGTATATTTATTGAGACTCTAGTCCCATTGGTCCTGGAAATACTTTGAAAATGACAAAGTAAGACAGAAAATGGATCTTCTCCCCTTTTCACCCCTTAAAAAGGGAATATATGAGAGGATATCAGAAAGGCATAAAAACTAAGCAGAGAATCATGGATCATGTCTATAGGATTGGATAGCCTTGTTGAAGTAGTGACATTTAAAGTGGAATCTAAATGATAAGGAGAAAATAGCTTTCAAAAGATTGGGAAAATATGACAAGCAAAAAGAAAAGTTAGTAAAAAAAGCCATTGAGTTAGAATATGTCTGATATGTGTCATTGCCAAGCTGAGCAGAAAGTAGGAGAGTTCATCTAGAGGTTAGGCAGATAATTTATTAAAGGGCAAATGAGATGACAGGGTTCAGATCATTTAAACACTTTTTGAGAAAAGAGATAGGGTGATTTTCATCAAACAACTGGAAGAGTTTAAGAAAAAGAACGTCAGATATTATATTGTATAGAATATTATACTACTTATATATTATAATCACTGAATCTGGAGTTCTTAGAGAATTCAAGGTTGGAAATAATGTGTGTGTGTGTGTGTGTGTGTGTGTGTGTGTGTGTGTGTGTTTAAGATTTTATTTATTTGACAGAGAGAAACACAGCCAGAGAGGGAACACAAGCAGGGGGAGTGAAAGAGGGAGAAGCAGGCTTGCCGCCGAGCAGGGAGCCTGATGTGGGACTCGATTTCCGGTCTCTGGGATCATGACCTGAGCCGAAGGCAGTCACCTAACCAACTGAGCCACCCAGGCGCCCCTCAAGGTTGGAAATAAAGACAATTGAGTCATTGACATATAGGTGTTTAAATAGAGTCTGGGATTTAACCTAGAGAGATTATGAGATAAAGGAGAAAGGTATCAAGGAAAGGAGTTTTCAGAGAAATTTTGGAAACTGATTATAACCACAAAGTACAGGGAATATTTGATGATTTGGGTTTTTTTCATTTCTTACTCAGTATTTTTAAATAAGAAATAAAATTTATAAAATAAAACTGTCATAGTGTTCTTTATCTTACCTAGTGATTGTTTCAATAAAAAGATGTGAAGATGTGTCAGTCATCTTGCTTTTTTATAGGAATTCACAGATTTGCATATTTTTGAGCAGAATATTCAGAATCCCAGGTTTTATTCTATTCTATTTTATTTATTTTTAACTCTCTGCTTAGGAAAAAAGTATTAATGAGTCAAAAAGTAGTTGTGGAAACTTTAATGTTCACTTATTATTATTCATTGATTTTGATGTACATTCAAATAAGTAAAATAAATGTCAGCATACTTTCTGATTTAATACTGAAGTTTTCACACTTTGAGAAATTGATTATTTAAGACAATATGGAGAAGACAAGACTGTATTTCCAATTGTCTATGTGAATTGTTTAGAGGATTATCTAACTTAGACACATCAGATAGATTTGGTCAGTAGAAGTACATAAAATTTAGGCTGATTTTTTAAAGGTGCTTATTTATATGTTCAAATTGCCTGAACAGTAAAAAATTAATATTATGGCCAATTTTATCTGACCTACTGATTTTTAACTGAAATGTATTTAGGACTTGTTGAATATTCTCCCTTGATAAAAATTCCAAATCACTTGTGAAAGGAACCATGCAGTGCAGTAGTCCCTTCCTTATCCATGGTTTCACTTTCCAAGGTTTCACTTACCCACAATCCACCACGGTCCAGAAACACATGATCTTCCTTCTGACATATAGTCAGAAGGTCAATAGTAGCCTAACACTACATCACAATGCTTATGCCAGTCACTCACTTCATCTCATTCCATAAGCATTTTATCATCTCACATCATCACAAGAAGGGTGTACAATAAGTATAATAAGATAACTTATATTACAATATATTGTTATAACTGCTCTAATTTTTTATTAATTATTGGTATTGATATCTAATTGTGCCTAATTTATAAATTAAACTTTATCATAGGTATGTACATATAGGTAAAAACACAGAACATACAGGGTTTGGTACCATCTGTGGTTTCAGGCTTCCACTGGGGATCTTGGAACATATTGCCCAAGGATAAGGGGGGACTACTCTATGCCACATTACCCAAATACTCAAAGTATATTTTCTCTGTATCCAGGTTTTAATATAATTTAGAAATAACCTTGACATTTTAAGCATATTTTTATTTTATATAATGGAATGGTCTATTTTGGAAGCAAAATTAATCATTTGAATAATACCTGGGCATGTACTATATGGGTACATATTTAATCATATTTGTTGGTATGTTGGCTATTATGCAATTACAAATTAAATAGAATATGAGAAGACTGATTAAGCATACAGTATTTAAATGCATGTTCTTTTTTTTTAAAGATTTTATTTATTTTTTTAGGAGTGAGAGATAAAGATAGCACCAACAGGGTGGAGGGGCACAGGCCGCAGGAGAAGCAGCTTCCCACTGAGCAAGGAGCCTGATAGGGGTTTGGATCCCAGGACCCCAGGATCATGACCTGAGTCAAAGGCAGATGCTTTACTAACTGAGCCACCCAGCCACCGTTTAAATTATATTCCATGTAAACAAGTTTAAATTTGACATTTTAAAATCTGCCACAGAGTAGACAGCTGTAAAAGAACTCTCAAGTCATCTAAACTTATTCTCTAAGTATATGAAGTTCTTCTGTATTATATTTACTTCAGATCTACACATAGTCCAGAGCTGAGCCATGTCAAGTGGCAGAAACGTTCTTGGTAGAGTTCTTCAGTAACTGGACGTGCGGCAATTTTATCCTTACCTTATCAAATTGATTATAAGAGAGTTAGCTTGTTTTTAACTTTCCTTTGTTTATATTCACACTCTTCAGAGTTTTCTTCTGAGGATCTTAGAATGTCAACTTTATGTTGTAACTCTACAGAAATAGTGACTATTAATCATAATTTTAAAAATGTAAAGGAGGCTACAAGAATTTTTATATTTTTTGCAGTTTTAATTTTGTGTAGGATTTTAATTTTTTCTTGCTTTCTGTATTTGTAAAAGATGAATGCTATGTTGGGTATATGCTAAAACATATTTCTATTTTTATATATGTACTAATATCCATAAAATGACTGGATATCTAAGGATGCACTAAGTAATTATTTAAATAATTTTTAACTTTTTTAAAAAACTACTTGATTTAAGCTTATGAAATTTGTTTTTTAAAACCACTCGTTTATTAGATTCCTGGCACTTAAAACTTGCAAATGTTGGGATCATGCTGATATTTTTTTAATGAGGAAGTTTTATTTCCTGATTTATTGGCTATATCATTAAAGAATAGATGAGCTTGAATGTGGAACAGATTACATTTCATTCTTAATTTTATATTTTTGAGAATTAGAGCAGATTTTTAAGCTCCCAAGGGTTTATGCATTCATATGTCAATAGTTATAAAAGAAATAGCTCTTGCAGCTCTACACAAATGCGTTTATTTACGTATTTAGTATTCAGAGAATATGGGGCTATTGTATGTCAAAGAGCTATAATATTTTCAGAGAAAATTTAGTGTTTTATCTTGCTGACTATTGTAATTGATGTGATAAAATAGCAGGCCTGAACTTCAGCCTATGTACTCAGGGGGAATTCTTCCATAGACTGACATTCAATGAGGTTTGAGCCCAGCATATTGATTGTCATGGTACTATGAAAAAATGTTCATATTCCTGCTCATTTTAGATTGCCAAAATGTGAGAGTCAGAGCATTTTGTTGTATATCCATCTGTCAAGTCGTCAAGTGGCTCAGAGAAGAAACAAACACATAAAACACAGATATTGCAACAACATTTCTACCTTCCACACTTGACACATCTTTGGGGAAGGACGAGAAGGAGAAATGAATGGAATGATATAACATTTTAAATCAAGAGCATCATAATTTGTTATCTGTACCACGAGCTCTGTATTAAAATTAGTGGGATACATGATTAGAAGTCCTGACATGGACCTGTTTTGTCAAGGAATGTTGGGACCTCCTGGTGCCCGCTAATTTGGGACCATTAGTGGAAGTTGGCTGGGGTGGCCTCTTGGGCTTCTCTGGAATACTTCCACCCTCACGACCTAGCTAAATCTTCCTGCCCTCGGTCCTTAGCCCCAGGGCAGACTGGGGAACTTAGCCCCACCCAGCAGTCCGGCCTGAATTCTGCCTAAGGCCTTAGTGATAGCCACTAATGAGCTCCTATTGGCCCCTCCTACTTCTTTTACTCCCTCCTTTCCTCTCTATATAACTGTGTCTCTGATACAATAAAGCTAAGATTGCTGCGCCTTCACGGCTGACTCAACTCCCGGCTGGGTGTGGTTTCTTTACCGGTTTCAGGGGGGTGGCAGGGTGGTGGACACTTACCATCTCGCTCAGCCCCCGGAGGATAACAGGCTGTTCCAGTTATCCCTCCCCCACACCAGTGTTGCAGAGAGAGCAACAAAGGAATACTGGGTATTTTAGTGACCCCACCTATGATTTTCCTGAGGACAAAATCAAGATTTTATTTTTAAACTTAGGAACATCTTAATACTTTTATTTTTACAGTATATATTTTTAATGCATAAAAAATTCATGAGGTTATCTGATCTAGGAACGTTAAAAACAATTTTTATTTTATTTTATTTTTATAATGTTTTCACCAGCTGATATTATTCACCAAATTATTTGTATTTATCAGTGTGATATGCACTAGGTCTAGCTATTTAATTATGATGCATGCTTGGGACACTTTGAAAAAACTATTGTTTCACATGTTCTTCTAATAGCCAAATAAAAATGTGAGAGATATAGACAGTTTGTCATAGTAATGAAGAAACATTTAAAACAGAGAGTCAAAAGAAGCAATCAAAACATTCCAAGGATGAAAAATACCTCTAAATGTGTTAATAATATAAAGATCACTGGTCTCCAATAAAATGTCTACCAAATATTCCATGTTCGATGACCAATAACTTTTGCATCTCATCTGAAATATAGATAAAATTATGATTTTGTGTGTTTGCCTGTGACTTTGCATCAGGCCAGGTCCCAGGATGAGATTCAGCAAGAGGGTCCATGCCATTAAGAATGAAGAACAGTTCTGCAAATTGGTTCTTTCCTACCAGTTTCAGTGATATTATTATTCTAACTATTATTCTACTACTCAGTGATACTGTTTTTCTAACAACAGAACTGGGAGTGAGATCTTGTGAGCCCTCTCATGTATTTATGAGGACACTGAATGTGGGTAAGATTTAGTGAATTCTCATGGATTACCACAAAGAAATGATGGATTTGTGATTCAAACCAGGCTGTTCGACATAGAGTTAGCATTCTCCTTCTAGCATTGGCTTCAGTCTAAACCTGTGGAATCTAACTTGTCAATGGCAGGCAAAAGGAGGTGTACTGAAACCTGATGGGGGTCCTTATGCTTAAATTTCTGTCACCATCCACCTTCTGTTTAAACGCTTAGTATGTTATAAGAAAGCTATTTTTTCCCTTAAGGAAGGAAAAAGAATGTCAGATTTAGCTACAAAATTATGTGAATAATTGAAAGCAAACAAAGAACATTTGGGGTAGAGCCTTTGTCAATGTCTGTTCTTCAAAACACTAGGAACATACCAGTAAGTCAAAAAGTTGGATTTATTACTTGTCACACCAGGGAATTAAATTCAATGAAATTTTGTGGAAACAGAAAAGCTATTATATATTATATTATATATAATATTACTTTATATTTTATTGCATTATTGTATTATATTATATATCACATAGAAAATTACACAAGGAAACATGCATTACCACAGTTCAATGCTTTGAAATTGGTCAAGGTATCAAGTAACTGAAGACATATTTATCACAGTCTATGTTGCATATACTAAATTTAAGTCCTGGCTATCTATCTATGCATCTGTCTCTCTATCTATCTACCTATCTTTCATCTATCTATTATCTATCTATCTATCTATCTATCTATCTATCTATCTATCTATCTATCATCTATCTGTTTTTTTTACCCCTACCTACCTACTTATCTATAACCATTTTGGTTAAAAATATTAAAGAACTTCCTGGCAACTTTTATGTACACATTTTGACTTGGTGACTAAGATAATGATAAAAATTTGGTGCATCTTTATAACTTTTTGTATAATCAACACCTTACAGTTTTGCCCATGTGTCCTCTGATTTCTGCAATGGTGAAATCACTACATTACAATCCTACTTTCACATTAGCAATAGATTAGCAAGAGATTACAAAATGAAAATATAGTAAAGGCACTGGTATTAAAAGGATAACTGACTTAGAGTATACTTTAAGAAACCTAATTAGTAAAAAAACAAAATAACCTAATGAAGAAAGTAATAAAAACTACAGTAGCTGCGGAGTAGTAGGTATTTCACACTCTGATTAATTTTCACATTCCCAATTTACTTCTGTGGGTATGGGTAATTAAAGATAAGCTAAGGGCAAATTTTTTATCCTTTTATCCTAAATCATCATGTCCTTGTCTCCTGGTCTATTACATTTTTCCTTGTTACTCCCATCCTTGCAAAGTTAACCAAATCATATTTGTAGGCTGACAGCTCAATTTTTAGTTATTTAAACATGAGGGGGAATATTTTAAAATATCAACTAGTCTCACAGATTTAGAAAAAATTATTTTCAATGATTCTAGAAAATGATTCAACAAGGAGATTGCCAATTAAATAGCATCGCAACAAGTGACATCTAACATTTCTGAAATCCTGTCTTAAATGATCAAAAGGCTATAAAAGTAGAGGAAAAGGTATATAAGGGAGGCTAATTCATCAAAGACAAACCTTAAGAATTCCTTCCACATACAGTGCAGATAGGATCAGATAGACAGAGACAGCAAGCATCTACTTACAATTGGCCTTCCTGAGAAGACGGTGCTTTAGCCACAGGATGTAAACAGAGCACAATTTGGCCAAAGTATTCCATACCTAGTATTTTCTTTTTTGCAGGGTGTGTTTGGCTGCTGACACTAAAGACAGACTAAAGGAAAGATAAAGGCCACTTTCCTTGCAATACCACACTAGCATGAATAAGCAGCTATATTATACTTTCCCAAAGCAACCCGACCACTTCTAATACAAAGCACCCCAGGTGCAATGGATTTGCCTCAAAAGGCTTTGTACCAAGTAAAGCTGAAAATGGCCTCATAATGTACCTAGTATAGCAGCTGGACCAAAAAGAAAAAATATCTTAAGTATATAAATAAAAGCTCTATCCTGGCACAATGGCTTCCCTAGACCTCAAGAGGATTTTAAATTAAAGAGAGAGATTCCACTCCAGAGATGGTCCAGCCCATGTTCTCAGCTTCACTGGTGTATGGATTGTGGATCTGATAATGGACTCTTTCAGTAATTAATCAACTAGCCATATAGGCTGAGGATAGGAAAAAAAACACAAAAAAGAATGGAGGTCATGGATATACTGAAAAAAGTAATATATCCACAGTGAATTTTGAGTTATATAAACAGAGTACAGAGAATAATCTTTTTTAATTACCCCTGGAACATTACCAAATTTTTGTTACATTACTTTTATGCATCCTAAAACTCAATAAATTTGAATGATCAACCCAGTAAGTCACATATTTTGGTCAAAATGTAATAAAACTGGAAATTAATAGCATAAAATATAAAACATAACAACTCAGATACATAAAAATACTTTAAAAATCTTATAAATGATAATTTACTTAGGTTATTGAATTCAATGAAGACAATACATATAATAATGCATAGGATATAGTTAAATCTATAATCAGAATAAATAATCAGCTCTAAACAGTTTACTTATTAAACATAAAAAAATAAGCATTCAATTCAAAAAGTTTATAAATCTTATAAACATGGCTGGATTATAAAGGATAGACTTGATAAATAAATCCAAGAGCTTGATGAACTATAAAGTGTAGAATTAATAAATATATCTAGAAATATTGAAAAGGCCAATATAAAACACACACACACGCATCTGTCATGTTTAATCAATGAAAATGAAAAACACAATACTGAGAATGAGAAAAAGCTTAAAACCTCAAATAAAGAAGTAGTGAAAAAAATCTTTAAAAACACAATTTCTACTTTTGCTACTATGGCAGAGCAGATACCCACAAAGGTCCTTCTGCAAAGTATACCTAGGTTATGAATAAGTTACAGCAAATATGCATTTTAACACTCTTCAAGACTTTCTAGAAAGTAATGAAACCCTACCCCCTTCCCCTCAAAAAGAACATGAAACTGTAGATAAAACAAGAAGTGCTGAGGGGAAATAAACTCAAAAGATGGGTTTGCCTTTTGGACAATGTCTACATCTCAACTTAATGAAATTCTATTCTTTGTGCCCTTGGGAAGAAGTTGAGATGGAATTTTAGACTCCTTTGGACTTGGAACTTCATAGATGGAAATTGGTCAATAGCAGTTCAGGGAGAGCCTCAGGATTATCAACAAATATAGCTCATAATCAAAGAAAAAAAAAAAGCCAAATAGACAACAACAAAGAAACCACTTTAAGTAACTATCCCTAACTGAAATGCAAATGTTACAACCCCTCCTGAGATGAATATGGCAATATTTATCAAAGTTGCATAGTCAAGTACCTTTTATGCAATTTACTTCTAGTGTCCATATATCTCAAAGATACGCTAGCAAAATACATAATAACACACAAACAGAATATTAATTGTGGCTTTAATAACTAAAGATGAAACTACCTGTATTTCTTCAATATGAACTACTAAAATAAAATCTGGTTTATCTGTAATTGGATTATTGTGAATATATAAAAAGAATTGAGGAAGTCTTTATATACTGTCATAAAATAATTGCTTGAATAATTTCTTAACAAAACAGAAAGCACAAAAAGCAGAACAATGTTTGTAGTATTCATCATACAAAAAGATCCCTTTAGTTTGAAAGAGAAATACATGTGTTTGTGTTTAAAATGGACTGTGCATGCATTTGTATGGATGTATGTTTCAATTTGCTTATTTTTTCTAAGAAAAATTATGGTGGAATAAGCAAAAACCTAATAAATATATACCGATATGAGGAGCAAGAAAAAAAGGGATGTAAGTGAGATTTCTATAAATTTAACTGGCTTTTAGTTTCAACTTTACAACTTTACATAATTTGGTTACAACTTTACATAAGTTAAATATTTCACATAATTAAAGATAAATCAAAAAGTAAAATTAAGCAATGTTTAAAAAGTGAAAATGAATAGAATAAAAGGAGTCCAAATGTATAAGAAATGATTAAAATTATTTTTCTTCACAACTTTGACAAAATTTGACTTAATTGGTTCCCAATTTGATTCTCAATCATTTACATAATAATGTGATTTCATCTTTTTTTTTTGGTGGTGGTGGTAGTAGATGTATTTGTTTTTGTAAACTTTAATATATACATGACATTCCTTTTCATTGACTTTCTCATTTTTTTTCCCCTAGAATCCCTTGGGAACCCCTTCTCTAGAAGCCATCCAGATTTCTCTAACAAGAAGTCATTGATCAAGAAATCATCGCCAAATCCAGTGTCAGGAAGCTTTCCCCCTATGTTTTATTCTAAGAGTTGTATAATTTTATCTCTAATGTTCAGCTCTTTGATCCATGTTGAGTTAGTTTTTGTATTGGTGAAAAGAAAGAACTTAACTGCATTCTTATGCAGGGGGGTATCTAGTTTTCTCAGAAAAAGAACTCATTTTTTAAAGATTTTATTTATTTATTTATATTAGAGAGAGAGAGAGAGCAGAGAGAGAGGCAGACGGGGAAGGAGAGGGACTAGTAGACTCCGAGCTGAGTGCCAAGCCAGACACAGGGCTGGATCTCATAACCTTGAGATCATGATCCAAGCCAGAATTAGGAGTCACAGCTTAACCTACTGAGCCATGCAGGTGCTTTGGAATTCATTTTCAAGCAAATATTTTCATAGACAATTTTGATACTCTAACATTACATCTGCTAGAATTTATATGGTAATATCTCAGACAATGAGGATTTTCTGTAATTTTCATTTTATGCATAAAAAATACAGAAGAACATTTTTCCCACAATTTCATCATTCATTCATTCCTCCATTCAACAAAAAACTGCTGTGAAGCAGTTACATAGAGAGGAGGAAGTCATCCAGTTGCTCTCTCAGTTTAATGTTCATTCCTTTGCCTCAAACTACATTTCTTGTTATTCATTCATTGTTTCTGAAATTGAAATATCTGAGCCTTGCTCCTGGGAAGGGAACCAAGGACTGTGCTAATTTCACAAAAATGGAAATTTCTGGATACAAAGCAAGCAACACTGTATACAGGGTTTAAAAGTTTAATAAGGTTAGACAGAAATATATTATGAAGCTATATATTACTAGTATTAATATTCAGCCATTATTGGAAGAATAGAATTCTCCTTCTATTCAGCATTAAGATTTTAATTAATTTTATTGATGCATGAAGAGATTTTACTAATAATACATAATCCTCAAAAATTATATTTAGAGATTGTTGCTTTCTTTTCATGCCTTTAAAATCATCAAACTGTGTCTTTTTTTTCTCGGTAATATTTTTCTATATTATGGCTGTCTTCTCTAAAAAAATTCTCATTAAAAAATAGATTTAGAAAATGATGGTACTTGGAATTCTATTATCACCTCACTCACTGGAATTCTGAAACACAGTTGCCTAAGAGAAGATGGCTGATTGCTCAAACATAAGATCAAGTAAATGAAAAATAAAAACAATAGGCACAGTTTGATTTTCTTCTATATGGGCTTTCCAAATGTCGTGCCATGAGTGAGACCACTTTGTAAAGCAACATAGGACACTGTGTCTCTAAAATGCAAAATGGATCAAAGACAAGAAGAATCATAACTGAAAATTCTCTGCTGGAAGAAAAGGAGTGGGTGGGCTTGAATAAATGAATGGGGACAGAGCCAGGGCATGGGAGACTTAAGAAAATGTTCTCCAAAACCTATGCATTAGTGGACAGACAGATCATACCCTGCCTCCTAAAGGCCTCGAGAATTTGAAAAGAGAAAGTTTTGTGAAGATGTCTGTAGGACAGCAGTCCCTCCACAGGACTCTTCTGAGGTCCACAGGTGAAGTCTGAAATGATGTGTGTTATTTTCCTTGTACCTGGACTTGATGGGGAGAATCCCAGAGGCAAGAGAAGATACTCTTGTACCCTATAATCCAGAATAATATAAGGAGGAAAACTGAGAGTGTAATATGCACACTTTCTATAATTCTATAATTAATAAAATACAGCCACAAAAGTAAAACCCCTTATTTAGATAATTTTTTAAAAGATTGTTGGAAGAAATTCTCCATGGATAGCATTAGATGTGGCTTTTGATGATATTTTAAGATAAATCATTGTTCCCTATTGAGAGCCATGCTGAATAAAAAGAGAAAGTGGAACAAAGTTGAAAAAGAGAAAGAAATAATAGGGTAGGAGCAAATGACAGTGACATAAATTGGTCTCTCCCAGCACTGAGAAGTTATTGGCTGGTCAAAACAGAGTCTCAAGGAAGATGTTATTCTTACACCTTTGGTTGTCCAATTTTCTTGACTGGAATTTGGCTATTAGTTTCAAAGAACTGTATTTCCCAAATCCTCCCATTACATAGCCTTCATGTGACTGGTGAATTGTTAAAGAAAAAGGGTCTGCAGCATAGACTGAGGAATAATTAAATAACAAAGAAAGATTGACAAGGCCAGGTTAGATTTCTATTAGTAAAAATAACTATAATAACTAATGCTAGCATTTATTTATAATTAAATGTCTGTCAAGCATTTTGCATGTATAAAATGTACTTCATATATATAAGGCACTTTACTTACATAAGCAGTTTCTTAAAAATCAGACCTGTATTTATTCACCATTAGCCAGCAGAGAAATTCAAATAAAAACCACATTGAAATATCACCTTATACCAGTTAGAATGGCCAAAATTAACAAGACAGGAAACAACAAGTGTTGGAGAAGGTGTGCAGAAAGGGGGACCCTCTTACACTGTTGGTGGTAATGCAAGTTGGTGCAGCCACTTTGGAAAACAGTGCGGAGATTCCTTAAAAAATTAAAAATACCCTATGACTTTATGATTGCACTACTGTGTATTTATCCCAAAGATACAGATGTAGTGAAAAAAAGTGCCATATGAACCCAATGTTCATAGCAGCAGTGGCCACAATTGCCAAACTGTGGAAAGATCCAAGATGTCCTTCAACAGATGACTGGATAAAAAAGATATGGTCTTTATATACAATGGAATATTATACCTCCATCAGAAAGGATGAATACCCAACTTTTTGTCAACATGGATGGGACTGGAGGAGATTATGCTGAGTAAAGTAAGCCAAGCAAAAAAAGTCAATTATCATATGGTTCCACTTATTTGTGGAGCATAAGGAGTAACATGGAGCACATTAGGAAAAGGAAAGGAAATGTGAGTTGGGGTAAATCAGAGGGGGAGATGAAGCATGAGAGACTGTGTACTCTGAGAAACAAACTGAGGGTTTTGGAGGGGAGAGGATGGGAGGTTGGGTGAGCCTGGTGGTGGGTATCAAGGAGGGCATGTAATGCATGGAGCACTGGGTGTGGTGCATAAACAATGAATCTTGGAACACTGAAAAAAAAATAAATTATTTTTTAAAATGCCTGTATTTATTATCAGCATTCTATAGATGACAAAGCGGAGGATGGAGGTAGATGTGTGACTTACCTCTATACACAACTGCAAACATCAGAGATAGTGAAGCAAATCAGACTCCAGAGTTTGAAAGCTCAATCAGCCTACCACATCACCTCCTTCCAAGCTCAGTATGGCCCCCTGCATAGAGCTCTTGATTACTGTACACCTGCTCTCACTGATCTTCTCAATCTAAGGAATTTGTACACCAGCACAACAATAACTTAGAAAATACAATCTACTCAACAATGTCACTCCTATGTACATGCTCAAGAGAAACACAAACACATGTATACCCAAAAGATATATAAGTATGTTCGTGGTAGCAATATTTTGCAAAAAGCTAGACATTACCAAAATTTCACCAACAGTAGAATGGATAAATACATTGTTTTATATGTGCACAATGGATTACTGTACAATGTTGAGAATAAATGAACTACAACTATGCACAAGAATGTAGCTGAGTATCACAAACAAAATGCTGAGCAGAAGCCAGAGAAATGAAATAAGCTAGGCACAGAAAGCAAACACTGCATGATTGCACTTATATGTAGAGTCAAAAAGGTCAAACTCATAGTAACAGAGAGTAGAATGGTGGTTAGCAGAGTCTGGAGGGAGGGGGAAATGAGAAGATGCTGATCAAAGGGGACAAATTTTCACTTATGAGTAAGTTCTGTAGGCTTAATGCATAGCATGGTGACTACGCTTAATAATGTATCACATACTTGAAATTTGATAGGGAGTAGATCTCACTATGGAAAAAAAAAGGAAATTATGTGAGGTGAGTAATATGCTGATTAGGTTGGTTGTGGTAATCATTTGACAATGTAAACAGATATCAAGACTTCATGTTTTGGGCACCTGCGTGGCTCAGTGGGTTAAAGCCTCTGCCTTTGGCTGAGGTCTTGATCTCAGGATCCTAGGATTGGGCTCTCTGCTCAGCAGGGAGCCTGCTTCCTCCTCTCTCTCTGCCTGCCACTCTGCCTACTTGTGATCTCTCTCTGTCAAATAAATAAATAAAATCTTAAAAAAAAAAAGACTTCATGTTTTACACCTTAAATATATATATGATTTTTATTTGCTGATCATACCTCAATAAACCTGGGAGGGGTTATCTTTGCACTCATTCTTCTTCTCTTTTTTAGAGAAAAAAATAGCTCTTCTTGGAGGTACTTTCAATATCAAAGATTGGAAACAAAATAAATACTTTTATTTTGGGAATAGACAATAGAATACCCCTATACCAAATAGTCATTAGAAAGAAGTCATTAATAAGAATGTGAAACATATGCACATTCATCTGGAAATACATCAGTAGTATTTTTTGTAATGTAAAATGTAAAGCAATATGTGTACAATAATTTATTTTTATAAAAGTGAAATATCTATCTATCTATCTATCTATCTATCTATCTATCTATATCTGTGTATGCATATATGTGTATAAGTGTTCCATGAAGGTATACAAAATAAACCAGCTAAATATATATCAACTGTTAGTATGCAGGAGAGAACAGGACTGGGGAGGTTTGGGCTGGAGTTAGGGATTGATGTTGGGAGATTGAAAGTCTAAAGATAAGAATTTACTCTCCTTTAAAAGTTTTTTAAAAATTGGCTACTTTTCCATAGTATGGTGATAATGGACATTATTGCCATAAACATTGGGGTGCAGGTGCCCCTTTGGGTCACTACATTTGTATGTCAAGGAGGGCAGGTGATGTAATGAGCACTGGGTATTATATAAGACTGATAAATCACTGACCTCTACCTCTGAAACTAATACACTATATGTTAATCCATTAAACTTAAGTAAATTTAAATAAATTTTAAAAATTAACTACTTTTACTTTTTTGTGTGTTTTCTGTAGTTTAAAACTACAAAAAAGGAAAATAAATATTTGACTTCTTAGTTATCTCTTACTTTTCCAAGAGAATCTCTTTCTTAATATTTCTTACCCTGCTACGCTCAAATGTTTACTTTTCTTTCCATTCTTGTTTCTTTCCCTCAGCTCAAAAAATGCATTCAAGTTTTCTACTGAATGGAAAGAAGAAAAAAGTCCATCAGTTCTAAATCACCACTTAGCCAACTATCTCCTATCTTTTTTCTTCCTTTTATATAAGGTTAATACAAACTACACTCCATTTCTTGTCTCTCTTCTTATGTCTTAACACATGGAAATTAGGCTACTATTTCTGACTACTCATTAAAACTTCTGGGTGCCTGGGTGGCTCAGTTGGTTAAGCGACTGCCTTCGGCTCAGGTCATGATCCGGGAGACCCAGGATCCAATCCCACATCGGGCTCCCTGCTCTGCGGGAAGCCTGCTTCTCCCTCTCTCACTACCCCTGCTTGTGTTCCCTCTCTCGCTGTGTTTCTCTCTGTCAAATAAATAAAATCTTTAAAATAAAAAATCTCTGACAAAGTTCATCAATGATTTCTTAATTAATTAATACAGTGGATTACTTCTAACTTCACTTTATTTATACTTATCTGGTGGCCTCTGACATTAATGTCCCTTCCTTCCTCTGAAAATTCTCCCTCAGCTTTTTAGTTAGCAGTCTTTTCCTACTTCCTCCTCATTTTCTAATTATTTCTTCAAAGTTGCCTTTGTGGACTCACTTCTTCCAGCTCCTTCTTAAATGGTGGTGGATCCAAGAAACCTGTTCTTGTCTATTTTATTCTCATTTTGCACAGTCTTGGAAGATAGCAACCAAACTTAGAGATTCAATCTACATGCTGAAGGTACTCAAATTAGTGAGTTCAAGCTCGGAGTGCAGAACCCCTGTGAGGAACTGGTCCCTGGGTATTGCTATCTGAGTGTCCTTTAGGCAGATCAAAAGGGGCATATCAAAGTAGTCTACTTCTTTCCTTCACTCCATAGCTCAGTTACTGCAACAGGTTCTCTATGTTTCTAAGCTAGGAATCTGGGTATCTGTCTTGAATGTATTCTTTTATTTATTCCACCCACTGCATTTTATCCATTGCCAACTATAGATTCTAAGCACATGTTCTGTGTAAGAATCTTCCTTCTGCATCTCCAATATTTGTGTGTTGGTTCAAACTTGCATCATCTCTTACTGAGACTATTCTGATGTCTTAATTCACAGTCTCCCTTGTATTCCATCCTCCATCTGCACACTGCTGCTGATCTTATCTTCCTGATAATGTAGATCTGATCTTATGGCTGCCATGACTGAATCCTTAATAATGGTTTCCATTGTCCATAGACCACTCATCAACAATTCTTGCCTTATATTTTGCCATGCCTTTCTCTTCAGATGCCTAAGACTAGTGGTAAGCCTAGCTAATTACATCTACTGTGATGTTCCATGTTGTTTCATACCCCGTGCATCTGTCCATTGAACCAAGAATGCCCACTGTTTCTAACTGCTTAGTTCCCTGGCATTATTTAATATATTTTCAAATATCTACTGGGAAAAATTATTTAATTGCTTTGTATGTCCCTGCTATCCCAAGACTAACTCCAGAATTTTAAATTCCAAAACAAGCAAGTATCAGCATCCAAATACACCAGTTTGCATTTTACCCAATCTGTTTCCAAGGCAACTAAATGCTTAAGATGGCAAATCTCATCTCAGCTATGTGATTGGCCATCTTTGTTCATTTATATGCTAATCTAAATGGAAAGCAATATGATGTAATGATGATGATTATTCCAAAAGACTGTGTGCCTAATACCTTTTTAACACATAATTTAATATTGTAATTCAGGGACCAACAATAAAACTTGATGCCTTCTGTTGTTTCACAAATTTGTTGATTATTTCCTTAAGGAAATAGTGTCAAATATTTACTTCTCAGTTGAAGGGGTAGCAAGGTCTCAAAATCTGTTCTGGCTCATTGGACTTCTTAGTTATACACACAAATGTTGGAGTAAGTTAAATGACTGTGTAAAACAACAAGAAAAAAAATGATGAGATACAATGTGGAATTCTGTCCACTCACCATAGAGCATAATATTCATAAGTAAAAGAAGTTTCTTTAATTATAAGGCTTCCTAAAAGAGTAATTATTTTGATTTTAAAAGAATGTTTTAATAAAAATCCATGATCAAAACATTTAACTAGTAATTTTTTACAGCACTAATGGGCTAGTATTTTTATTAAATTACTTTATAAACATTAGATTATTTTTAAAACCCTGCCTATGCAGGTAGTGAATTTCATTATCCTCCTTTTACAAATAAAGACTGCATATTAAAAACTGCAAGTTCCTACAGAAATCAGTTACTCATTTGGATGAAAACCAAAAATTTCTTTATTTTGGGGGCTAATATGTGTTTTATAGAGTAGAGCAATAGGAATAATGCATCTTTTATTTCAGTATTTTGGACTTCCATTTTGCCAAAATTTCATAGAGTTTAAGTGGGAAGCATTCTAAATTTAAAAGATTTCCTCTTCTCTAGACACACTCACATCAACTTTACATGAGAAATGATTTTTAAAAGTGGCTAGAACGTCATCCATAAAGACTAATGGTAGAACAATGGCACAATGATAAAACTACTTAGCCATCCCATTTGTGAGATGCCTATTTTATATTACTCAGTTCTTAACTGTAATTTGCCTATGCAACTTAAGTATGAATGACTGAAGGCAAGGACTATGTCTTATATGTCTTGGTATTCCCAAAACTACTAGCATAAAACCCTGCACATAGCAGGCTAAGACTAAATGTTTATTAATTTATTGCCTGAGATACAGAAATAATTGGCTTTGTTTTGAAAGAGATGAACTTTAATAATTGAAGGAGAAAAAGATGTTTAAATGGTTGGGATATGGGAAGAAAAATAGGAAGTAGGAGCTACAATGTAGTGTACAGGGCATGTATTTAGCTTGCTTTGGGAGACCAAAGCCTATATATGGTCAAAAAAGAAAGTCACAGGATACAAGGGACTCTTGAGTGAAAACTCTTAACTAACATTTGAAATTTTATATGGTGGTTTTGAGAAGTAGTGCAAAAGGAGAATAAGCAGGAAAATATGGCATTTTGGATGTGAAGTGAAGGTGAAAGGATTCAAAAACTTCAATCCTAAAAGCCTAGTTCTCTGGATCCTGAGTATTGGTTACCTGAGACCATCCTGATTTAGTGTTCATGGGTTGCTGTCTGGGACTTTGCTAAGCATGGGACATCATAAAGAACTAGAAGGATCAAGTTTACTTCCATATTTGAGAATCCTGATGTATTAATCAGCCAATTACTTATCATTCAGAAGAAATTCTCAGGCTGTACAACAATGAGAATTCATTTCTTGCTTCTATGACTTTGGGTCAGCTAAAATGGCTTTACTTCATATTGTAGATCTTCTACTTTAGGCTCTTGATATGTGAATGTGTGAGAGGGATGCCTCTCACTTCTGGGCATACTTCTTAACTATAATAACTTTGAAACCTTAAATAACTTAATTGGGAGGTTGATAATGTTAAAAACAAAAATTAGTCTGCAAATGTTATCCAAAAAAATGATTTTTTTTTTTTTTTTGCTCCATTAATGCAAGCTCAAACCTTAATTACATTCATTGTATCCATGCCTGGTAAAGATGTCTGTAGCTTATACACTGGATGCTTTATAGTGTGTGTATTTTACCTACCATGTTTGCTGATAAGGCAATGGATATAGAAGTCATTGAGATCCATAAGAAAAGTAGTAATGTAAGCCTAAGGACTCCTTGTGGGCAAGAACAGACCTTTCATTTATGTATACACAATGTCTATAGGACTTCTATGATGTAAAATCAAGTGATGGTTCCATTAAGAATGCATGAATAAATGTAATTTCACTTTTGCAAAAGCAAATTGGATAAGAACAGGGTAAATAATGCAAATTTCTCTTGGGCTACCTCCTCCTCACCAAGGGCAGAGCTGACATTGCTCAGTTGTCAGTCTTTTAAAGTCTTTAATCGGAGGCCTGGTATAATGTTTTGGGATACCTGGGAGGAGGGGAGGTAATATAAATATTTTCTTATAATGTAATCTCAATGTTTTCAGGTATCATTAATGTGCTTATTCATTCAACAAACATTTTTAGGCAGTTAATCTGTTCCAGGTACAGTTTAGGCACTTTCATAACTCTAGTGAAGAAAAGGTTGGGAAATATTTTTCTTATTGGGGAACTTGGATTCTCAAGGAGGAGAAAGGCAAGGGTTTGTTGTTGCCATTGTTTGAAGCAATAAAATAAACAAGAAATAGTTTAAAAGTATGGGTACTCTGATGAAAACCTAAAATAGATTGATGTGCTGGAGCATGGCTGGGAAATTGCTTTTGGGGGGGCAAAAAAAGTGCTTTTATTATAGCACAGGGACAGGACCTTTGGGCAGAAAGAGCTACGCTGTGATTATGAGGAGCTATTGATTAGATACTTTTAAGGTGGGGAGGTGGTAGAGATAAAGAAAGTCTCTAAAGAGATTTTCATAGGTTAAAGAAGACTTACAGGATCAGGAGGTCTGGTTATTGTCAAGCTAAGTAACTTTTGATCTCATGATTACAGAAAGTACCTTGAGAAGGTGACATCTGAGACCCAAGAGGAGAGAGCCATGTAAAAACTAGAGGAGACACAATGCACGCAAAACAAACAAACAAAACAAAACAAACAAACAACAACAAAAAACAAAGGCACTTTGTGTTTGTGCAAAAGCTTTGAGATAGAAACAGGTTAGCATGCTTAAGGAATTAGAGAGAAGACCACTATGGATGAAGCGAATTGGGAGAGAAAAAAATGTGGGACAAGATGTGATAAAAGACAAAGACAGAATGTTTTGTCATTTAGAGTTTTACACACCAAGATAAGTTTAAATTGTATTATATAATGACAGGATATTTAAACAGCAGAATAATTTGATATGATTTATATTTTTAAAGATAATTAAGGTTGCTATTTAAGTAGTCAATTTAAAAGGATAGTGCCAGTCTGAAGGGGAAGTGATCATGACTTTGACTTCAGAGGTTAAGGATAGGCACAGAGAGAAATGTATAGATTCAGAATATGCCCTATAGGCTGTCTCCAGAAAATTTACTGTTACAACTGATTATGAGAACTAAATAAAAGAAAAAGAAAACCAAGATTAACTTTTGGATATATGGCTTTAATAAGGGGGAGATGATCATAGTGTTTACTGACATAGAGGCAACTCAGCAATGAGAAGTTTAAGACAAAATTCTGTTCATGTTGACATGTTTATCAGAATCCCATGTGGAGAATCACATGTAAGTAGTTTGATATTCAAGATCTGCATTTAAGAAGAAGTCAGATCCAGAGCTAAAGCCTCATCTATATACAATTGTTACTAAAAGTCTCAAGATTGGGGACTCCCGGGTGGTTAGTTAGCTAAGCAGCTGCCTTTGGCTCAGGTCATGATCCCAGGGTCCTGGGATTGAGTCCTGCATCAGGCTTCTTAATGGGCGGGGAGCCTGCTTCTCCCTCTCTGCTTCTCCCTCTGCCTTTGCCTGCCACTCTGCCTGCTTGTGCTCTATCTCACTGACAAATAAATAAAAATCTTTAAAAAAAAAAAAAAAAAGATCTCAATATTGGGAACACGTGGGTGGCTCTGTTGGTTAAGCATCCAACTCTTGATTTAGGCTCAGGTCATGATCTCAAGGTCTTGGGATCCAATCCTGTGCAGGGCTCTCTGTACAGCAGGAGTCTGCTTGAGATCCTCTGTCCCTTTCACTCTGCCCTTCCCCCACCTCTCTTTCTCTTTCTCTCTTTCTCCCCCATTTCTTTAAAATAATAAATAAATCTTTGGAAGTCACAAGAGTAGATGACACTACCCAGGCAAAATTTTTACTTAAAGAATAAAAGCAATACAAAAGTGAACCATAGCATACTTCAATATTTGGGAGTTGAATAAAAGAAGGAGACCTAGTGAAGGAGATTTAGAAGAAATCAGTGAATTTGAAGAAACACAAAGAAAGTAGGGGGTCTCAAGTCCCGAGAGAGAAAAGGACTTTCAAGAAAGAAGAAATACATATATCCAATGCTATCAAGATGTCGGGGAGAAAAGAACAGAAACATGACTGTTCAAGTTTAGATCTCAGGAAGAAATAGATGATATATGCAAATTAAGCTAATCAGGAAGTTTTAATAAAAAGACTCTATGTAACATCATGTGCTGGGTATAAGGTACAAGGGATAGAAATGTTTGTCTGTTTTTGTTTTGCTTTGTTTTTACCATCTTTATGTTTTTACCATCTTTGCTATGTTTTTACCATCTTTATCCCCTATAACCAGAGGATTAGCAGATTCTTAAAGTAGTTTCCTATAGAGAGGACTACTATAAGAGAAATAGAACTGCTCAAGGAACACAATCAACTCATAGGTCCTTGCAAAGAGGAAGCTGAAGAATTAAATATCCCCACCAACTTCTCATATTGGCCTCTGGTGTTGTTCATTGGCTAAAGCCAAGTGGAGAGAATGCTAACAAATCTACCTACAAGCCACAGAAGTCAAACTCCCAGGGCACAGAACAAGTAGAAAAGGGTGGAGAAAGAATCTAGAAGGCCAAATGGAACCTATATGGCCCAATGACCACTACATTTGGCAATATACACATTGTGGTTGACTTCCACTAGAAAAATGCTAGCTTTCTTGCAACAGACAATCAGTTAATATGAGTTGAGAGATTCTGAAGTGAGGATGTGGCAAAATGTACTCTATAAGACACGTGGCTGTAGATGAAATCAGAGATATGGGAGACATGAAGTCAGGTGTTGGGTCTACTGAGAATTCTTGTTTTTGTTTTAGTAGACAATGTAAGCCAAGAGGAATGATGTGATAGGAAACAACAATAACAACAAAATAATTGAGAGACAGGGATAATGACAGAAGGAAATATCTTGAGATCAGATGAAGTAAATCAAGAGAAGGGGAAAGTTTGGCTTATGATAGGAACAAAGTATGTAATAGGAACAAAGTAAATTTAAACATACACACACAAATAAAGAAAGCAAGTGTGGGAATGGATGTGGTGAGGCTTATTCATTGTATAATGAGAAAATTACAGAAATCCTGTGATTACTGAATTTACTTTCTTAGTCACCAGGTGAGAGTAAAGTTTCCAGAGGAAGAGTGGGAATAGGAAGATGACTGAAACTTTTTCTGGATAATGGGAAAATGAACATAGTAGGGAAATGTAATCAGTTTGCCCAAAAGTTATGAGTACTCCCAGATACTTGACCCTGAATTAAATTAAGGCAGTCAGGGAATGCATATGTTCCCCATTAGAAATATTCACCATCTTAAACTGAGGCACAAAGGCAACAGAATGGTATGTTTAACCTCAGCTTAGGTGTTAGCTTTCATATCCAATAAAAGAAGACCAATGAGGGGCACCTGGGTGGCTCAGTTGTTAAGCATCTGCCTTTGGCTCAGGTCATGAACCCAGAGTCCCAGGATCAAGCCCCACATGGGGCTTCCTGCTCAGTGGGGAGCCTGCTTCTCCCTCTCTCCTTCCCCTGTTTGTGTTGCCTCTCTAGTTGTGTTTCTTTCTGTCAAATAAATGAATAAAATATTTTTTAAAAAAAGATCAATGAGAGGTGCCTGGGTGGCTCAGTTGGTTGAGCAACTGCCTTCAGCTCAGGTCATGATCCTGGAGACCCAGGATCGAGTCCCCACATCAGGCTCCGTGCCCGGCGGGAAGCCTGCTTCTCCCTCTCTCACTCCCCCTGCTTGTGTTCCCTCTCTGGCTGTGTTTTTCTCTGTCAAATAAATAAAATATTTTTTAAAAAATCAATGAAAGTAAAGGATTTTGCAGCAAAAATCAAATAAATCATAGATTCTAAGTTTGTAAGGAGTGTCATGAAGGCATAAATTTGGTCACTAAGCATGAGAAAGGTGGCTAATGCATTAGCACTCTCTATGAGGTGGAAGCAGGGCTATAGAGGTATATTAAAGTGTATAAACTAAAAGGTGAGAAGATAGTAAGAAGGGAGGATAGTTATAGGTATTTTATTTGATCCATTTAACAAAAATATGTGATCATGAACTAATGATGGAAGAAGAAAAAAATAACAGAAAGTTCTGGAAGAATGAACCAGGTGAGTGGAGAAGTTGCCAGAATGTTGATTACAGTGTAGAATGGCCTGCACTAAACAAGGGGAGACAGTAGTAGATAAGAAACTTAAAATAAATGAGGGCCAGAAGCCTTGGAATTTGAAGAAGAAAGCAGAAAAGAAGTTGTTTGAAAGAAACAATAGGAAGCAGGGGCACCTGGGTGGTGAAGTCCATTAAGCCTCTGACTCTTGGTTTCAACTAACGTGGTGATCCCAGGCCAATCATGAGATTGGCCAGCCCCAGTCTGTGCTCAATGAAGAGTATGCTAAGACCACTCCTCCCCCTCCCTATCTCTCTGCCCCTCCCTCCTACTCTCTCCTACTCTAAAATAAATAAATAGATAGATAGATAGATAGATAGATAGATAGATAGATAGATGATAGATAGATGATAGATAGATATATAGATGATAGATAGATAGATAGATAGATAGATAGATAGATAGATAGAGCGAGCAACAGCAATGAGGAGCAAGGAGGAGTTGTATCAGGCCAGGACCTAAGATAAGGCTGTGAAATGAAAGAAAAACAGCCTTCACTAGAGAGGGCTTTACAGAGCTAAACAGATTTTATTTGGAGCAGGAGGGAAATCATCAAAGGTACTGTTAAGAATATAGAAGTGTTTGTTGGTAGTAGGGCTTATCATTCATAAGGAAGAGAGCTCATGAAAGAGCAAGCGACTGAAATTTGGTCAACTAAACATAGGCACAGAGCAGTATGGGACTGGGAGGATTCGTCTTTGGGCTAAGGTTTTGGTATCAAGTGAAGAAAATAGAATGTGAGGCATGAAGGGATTAACCCTGACAATCTCTTGGGAAAAGCTGGGTCACCAACTTAAGTTGGATATAAAGGATCACAGACAACTTACACAACATTCTTAGGGATAAATGAGCTAGCCTTAACATCAGGAAATTATTTTGTTATCTTACTTAGTGCATCTCACATAGAATATTAAATAGATCTTGAAAAAAATTCTCTACAATTAGATCTAGGTTTCTCCAGGAGCAGTGCCATGTGGGTCTAGACAAATACTTTACCTGATGCGCAAGAAATATTTTGAATGAGTGATACTTACATATGCTCTACTTTTATGGTTTCCTAGTTGAAACTGGCTGCCTCTAAGCCATTTAAAAGAGACATTTCATCCAACTCTGTTTCTTTTTTCCAACTCTTTCTGGTGCCCTATGTCAACAATGACTGACCAGGTAACCTCTTGTTACCTAGCCTGACATTATCACTCATGATGGCTCCACAGCCCTGCACCTGAGTTCTACGTAGGAATGAAGGAGATAATCCCTTCTTCACTTCTCCTATTTAGACAGCCCTGATTCCTTCAGGCTTCTCAGAGTTCTTCAGTCTGCATACTGTAATGCTCTTCTTCCATCTCTCTTTCTTGCTGGCTTTGCCCTCTCAGCAGCCACTCTCTCCAGTGACATCCTTGCCTTGAATATCAAATCATGTAAATACATGTTTTAGAAGTGAATTGCCCACCCAACATATCTGCTTCTCAGATTCATCAGTTTATTATGGGGACTTATTTGATCAAGTTGCCTAAAAAGAAAAAAAAAATGTCTGTCTCATTTATCTAATGTTTCTCTTAACTTACTGTACGTGTGATGGTCCACAGAAAGAACTTATTGTTGTGAATTATTTTTTAACTTCATGACAATGGTTTGGGGATATGTCAACTTATTTTCCCCAAGTTATCATATCTTGAGGTTTTTACAGTGATGTTATTAATAGAAGGTTGATGGGGAGAGAGGATGATTACTTGGACCCAATATTTTAATTAACAACCAGGTCTAGATAGCCCTAATTTGGTGGAAATTTCTAACTCTTTAGTAATTTAGTTCAAGTCTTAAGAAATTCATAGAGATTAGACACATACAATAAGTTACACAAATTAACATCATTTCTGAATTAAGTAGAATCTGATGAAAACTAATCCTTAAGACATCAATAAAATACTTTTATTATATTACATTTGTAGAATTTCTCCTGAAAAATAAAAATGCTAGATATAGGTAATTTATGGTTTAGTCTGAAATGAAAATTTTAATCCTTAGTGTTTCAGAATTATAATCATTTAAATGCATGTAAGACCTTTAATAATAAACAGAGAATATAAAAGGTTAACAGCATCATTTCAATCGAATAACTCAAGAGGACTGGGAGGCATATAAAATCTTATGTATCTGGGCAAGTCATCTAACTTGTTCATGTTTAAGAGTTTTTTTTCTATTTACATTTTAAGTTAATGCTATTGCCATATTCACAAGATTGTTGAAAGGATAAATAATACAAAAATTGTGAAGCAGTTTAGAATATAAAGTGCTACAAAAATGCTTGAAGATGACTATATTTTTGTAAAGGAAGTTTGAATTTCTATTTATTTCATCAATATTAAAATGAAACACTCTCATATTACTTAAGTGTTATGAGAGAAAACTCAAATCCAAATTCTCTACACATAATGAAGAAATAGCTGACACAAAATAAATTGTGACACAAAATTTACATATTTCAGCTCTTACCTGACCTTTTCATATTATCTAAAATCTTTGCCTACAATAAATGGCTACTTAGTCATCTAGAAAATCAAATTTAGTTGGGCCAAATACTTTGTAATAAAGCTGTCCTATAAACTAAACTGTCCTCTGAAGAAACTATTCATGAAAAGAAATGTAAGTATCAGTTGAAATACTGTCCCTAGGGGAATAATTTAAACTTATCCCAAGAATTATTTTATTGAACTATGCTAACACCCTCAGTCAATTGACCCAGTGTATGACCCAAGATGCACTCTTTAACTCTGAGCATCAGTAGCTACAACTAGAAAAGCAAGGAGGATAGTAACACCTGACTTACAACTTCACAAGGTAATCGTAACGTAATGATATACATGAGAATTTGTTACACATACTTCTTGTATCTTTACATGTGAGGAAAAAAGATGCTGAAAACTGAAATTGTCATTTTTAAAATTTGTTGACTTTGACTTGAGGAAAAACAAAATGTCTCGTCTTATACCTACTTTACTTGCTCCCCCTTTCCAGTGGCAAAAGTTCATGACAGCAACATTTAATCAGAAACATTTGAATTAGTCTTTATTTACTTTCATTTTAGAAAAAAAAGAAAAAAAAACAGAAAGAGTTAATTTGTAGACATAAACTTCTATATAAAACACTTATAACCCAGTGAGATTATTACGATTTCATTGGTGGTATGTTGCAAACTATATGTAAGTAGTTTTACTCAGACTTTAACTAGTGTGTCACTACATGTATCTCTAGTAACTGACCAAGGTAAATTAACTTTTTGGCATATATCTCAGCAGCCAACTTAACTAATAAATATTTCTTGAGTAAGCTTTGTTTAGAAAATTTAATTTAAATCAATGTATTCAAACAACATAGAGTAAAAAAAGAAACAGAATTATGATTCTGGGACTGTACAAGCAGAAGTGACATATGTTCAGTTTGGTGTATGTATGTATATATGTTTGGTGGTAGCATACCATAAATATATTATCATATTTATATTTATGTATTTTAGTTTTTATAAAAATGGGATATAGAGCCTGCTCTCTAAATTGCTTTTTTTTCATTTAACTGCCTCTATCTATTATCTATTTATCATCTATCTATTATTATCATCTATCTACCATCCATCTATAATCTGTTTACCTATCTGCATGATCATCTTTCACAATTACACTTCCCATATAAACTTCTATAGTGTGGTGGTATAAGAAACAGTACAGCAGGGAATCTAGATATGCCAATTCTCAAAGCCAGGACAAGAAATAGGAATATGAAAAGTTTGTCAGCAGATAGCAGGACCCTAACCAGCCAGCTCAAGATCAGTGGAACTTTGCATTCCATTGGTATGCAATGGAAAACAAGAATGAATCAGTCAGCAGTATAAGGTTTAGTTTTTGTTTACTAGAAGACAGAAAATTAAATGGAAACCAAATGATCAAAACTCAATTCTGAGGTTATATACAGGGAAGAGTGGGAAGAAAGATTTTGGGATACTGGAACAAGAAAGAACCCTGACAAAGAAAATCTTTCTTCTATTTCTTCAAATGTTTCAAACTCTTCCTCACTTCAAGGTTTTCACATATACTTTTCCCTCTGTCTGAATGTTCCTCATGCCATTCTTTGAGTGACTCTTTCATATTCATCCTTTAGATACTTTCCTCAGAGAAGCTTTCCAGAATACTACAAGCTAAATTAGGTCCTCTAACATGCTTTATATCAATTAGCCTTCAAGGCATCACAAAATACCCTGAATTTAGTGGCTTAACAAAAAAGCATTTGTTTAGCTCATGATTGTAGGAGTCATTATTTGGGGCTGGGTTCAGTTGTGTTTTTCTTCTGCCGGTGTCAACTGGGTTCATACATGTCTCTGTGGTCAACCACTGGTTCTGCTACCAACTGGCATTTTGACTTGAAGCTGACTGGTCCCAAATGGTATCATTTACTTATTTGGGGATTGACTGGCTGTGGAATGGGACATTTCAATTCTCCTTCATGAACTCTCATTCTTTAGTAGGCAACATGGTGGTCTTTCTCATGGTGCTCTCAAATTTCAGGGATAGCAAGAGAAAAGTAGTTTTTTCTTTTTTGATTCATTTTTTCCAGATTTCTTAAGATATAATTGACATGTAACTTTGTGTGGAAGTTTAAGAAATACAACATAATGATTTTATATGTATGTATTAAAAATGATCATCATAATAAGATTAGTTGACAAATGGATTATTCACATAGTTACAATTCTCTGTGTGTGGTGAGAACTTTTGAATTCTACTCTCTTAGCAATTTTCAAAGATGCAATGCAGTTTTATTAACTATAGTCATCATGCTATACATTACATCCCCATAACTTATTCATTTTATAACTAGGAGCTTGCGTTTTTTGACCACCTTCACCCATTTTCCCCATCCGCCACCTCCTGGCCCTGGCAACTATAGCTCTGTCTCTGTTTATAGGAGTTGTCTTTTGCTGTTTTTGTTGTTGTTGTTGTTGTTGTTGTTGTTTTAATTCCACATATAAATAAGGTCATACAGTATTTGTTTTTCTCCATCTGACTCATTTAATTTAGGATAATATCCTCAAGTTTCATCCATGTTGTAGCAAATGGCAAGATTTCCTTTATTATGGTTGACTAATATTCATATATATTGTATTATTTTAAGACTACTAGATATGAATAATATACAGATCATATATAAATTATATATGAAATTAAATTTTCTTAATCCATTCATTTATTGGTGGACACTTAGGTTATTTCAAGGGTGGCTGAGCAAGACTTGATGTACAAATACTCCTGAAGTCTTTGCTTGCATCACATTAGCTAAAGGACAAAGTAGATCATATGATCCACTGAGGTGAAAATTGACTCCATCTCTTAATGGGAAGATCTAAAATGTTATTCCCAAGGCACAGATTTAGGAAGAAGTGTTTGTGACCAATTTTAGAATCTACTGAATACTTCCTCATAGATCCTAGAATTTTTCTTCATAATATTAATGTTTATACTAATATATTTATTAAAAATACTATTATAAATTTCCAATATTATTTTATATACATTATATATTGGAGATTATTTTATATATTACCAATTATTTTTAACTCATCTATCTCTACCACTAATTATAAGACTATAAATATCACATAAATAGAATTCATGTCTATTTTTTTCCACCACTCTATTTTAATTGCTAATCCTAGGGTCTGCCTGATATCAGGCCATTTGTACTTACCTACTAAATGAATGCATGAGTGAATCTGAACTGGAACATAAAATTAGGGTTTGAATTGTAGCACTGGTAACTCAGTAATGAGTCTGAGTGCTGCATTACAGATGCATAAGTATTTATTTCTTATAGTGCTCAGTTTATAGTGGAGAAAAATTAATTTGTTCCTGCTTATCCATTTATATTTTGGTTGTAATGGAATACCATTCCTCATTGATCAAGTAAAGGAAATATGTAATATTGGTTACAATTAGATCTATAAAACCTATAATAGCAACATCATTTTTGTGATATGACTATATGGATTTTAAGACAATTGCATAGGTTAGAAATGGCCATACAGTTATGGCAGCAATAAAGACAGTTTCTTCTTACTAAAATAATTGTTTATTCTTGCTTTTAAAAATACATAATTAATCCCTTTTGGTTCATTATCATCAGACCAAGGCATAAAGTCTCTGCTGCATCAGCAGGATAGGTCCCAGTTATTAGCCTACTGAGATTTTATGATCTGAAACTTCAAATTTTGAATATTTGATTTGGTTTAAATAACCAGATATTTTTCTTTAACTATAACTTGTTTCTCACCATGTCATGAATTTCAATAAGAAACTGATATATAGGGGCACCTGGATGGCTCATTTGGTTAAGCCTCTGCCTGCTCAGGTCATGATACTGGAATCCTGGGATTGAGTCCCACATCAGAATCCTAGCTCCTTGGGGAGTCTTCTCCCTCTGACCTTCTCCCTTCTCATGCTCTCTCTCTCTCTCTCACTCTCTCTCTCTCTCCCTCTCTCAATAAATAAATAAAATATTTTAAAAAAGAAACTGATGTACAGATGTTCCTATGATATTGGTTGCTTCTTTTTAAAAATTAGTATTTTAAAGAAACAGTAAATTCTCCTATGACCTGCTCAGATAAGCCATCCCACCAAGGTGAGTGGTGGCCTCATATACATTAATAGATTCTTGTTGCTCTCAGCTGTGAGGACATCTGGCACTCAAATCACATCATATTAACCAACATGAAATCAGAAATTAGTTAAAATCTCATTTGTCAACAGTTTTTATGTGTTATTTACCTCAAATAGAATATTGTAATTTGCATATGAAAAATTACATGGTGTAGTTGCCAATATTTTCAACATAGACTCAGTAATTCTAAAACACAGCTTATGACAATCTCAGTAAAAAATAAAAATTAAAAAAGAATAAAATAAGATCTCTTGAGTACTTGATCTTGGATTCTCCTTTTCAGTTTTATTTTGAGAAACAATTACTGTCCAAAGACCAAAGTGCTCTACTTGCAGTTTTATAATTGTTTCATTCTCATTCATTCTGTTTGGATATACATATAATTAATCAGATTCTACAAGTATTAAAACATGTTTTCCAAAAGGTCAAACTGAATTTTAAAGCTTTTCAAAGCAAAACAACATTAAATACAAATTGCTCTCTTTATATGTTCAATTAATGTGTTTTTCTCTAGATGACACTTTTAAGTTGCAAAATTATTGAAGACAAATAGTAGTGACATAAATTTAATTCTGTGCAGCCTACTTGACTTTTTAATACAGTTTACATGAATGGGCATTATGTAAATTATGAACAGAGCAGATAAAAGTTTGCAAAAAACATTATCTTGGTTTTTCAATTAACCAGATAAACATGATCATACAACCTAGTATGGATGGATTCTAAATATTTCAAGATCTGGATAATATAAGGTAGTCTTTACTCAGTCACCCCAGCTCCCAGTCTCTTTACTCTGGATTTCATAGGCTTTAGTTATTCATAATTCTCTAAGTTTCCTTGAACAAGGAGAACAGATTAAAAGAATAAGGCAATGAATGGAGGTGGGGTTTAATCTTGGTTTGCAATAAAGGAGAGCAAACAAATCCTACAAAGAAAGAAGATAGAATAGACCCTCATTCCTAGAAAAGACAGCAACATTATATACTCCAGTTAAGATGAATGAGTTAGGATATCAGTATTTTTGCTGGGGATAAGAGAGTTGGTCAGGAAGGGATTAACTGAGCTGTACACTGGAGGGGAGGAAATGAAGGCGGGATAACCTTCATTCATCAAAGTGTAAGCAAAAGCCAGCCTAGCTGTGGGGTCTGTCTGGGTGGGGCAAAGTGAGCAAGAGCAAAACAAAGGAAGACGTGAGATCCGGTTGAGGTAAGAATAAAAATAAAAAAAATAAAAATAAATGAAAAAGAAGGAGAATGGGAATCAGATCTTGCAAGGCCTCTAGGCTACACAAGAGCCAGGTTTCTCTGAGCTGGGAAATCCTGGGAGAGTACTGTAATCTATGTACATTTTGAAAAGGAAAACTCTAGCTGCTAGTGTGAAAATATATTTTTTGAAAGATAACTCAGAGAAGCATGAAGCATGATCCAAAAAAGGGAACATGATATAGAATTATACCAGTTGAGCTTCATTATAAATTTTTTTGATGTTTAGGACAAATTCTGATGAAATATGACTTAAAAAGTCCCATCTATTCTTATAAGAAAAGCAATGATGAAACAGGTAACTTTTATTTGTATTCATATTTTTGTCAGATTTAAGAATCCAATGAGAGACAAGTATAAAAAAGAAAATAGAAATTTAGAAATACATCAATATACTATTTGAAATAGTTAAAAAAGGCAATCCATTCAAATCTTACAATAAGCTGATAGGGAAAAGGCATTTCTTTCTTTTAAAAGTTTTATTTATTTATTTGAAAGAGAGAGAGAGATCACAAGTAGGCAGAGAGGCAGGCAGAGAGGGAGGAGGAAGCAGGCTCCCTGTCGCGCAGAGAGCCTGATGTGGGCCTGGATCCCAGGACCCCGAGATTATGACCTGAGCCAAAGGCAGAGGCTTTAACCCAATGAGCCACCCAGGTGACCAGTGCAAAGGCATTTTGAGTTGACTGGTGAATAAATTAATCTGTTTCGAAGAATCATAATAGAAACAAAAGTAGAAAGATTTAAAGTTTTAGAGAAAATGAACTATATTACTTGTAACCAGGTGTCATTTTTATTAGAAATTAACTCTCTGAGAAGGGAAAGCATCAAGTGGAACACAAGGTGAGATCATTTAGGTCACATTCAGAGAAGCAGCGATGAGTTCAAATAATTTTCTGGGAATAATGGGAAATCTAGTAGGACTGCCATAGAAATTCTAACTGGGGTATACCTCTTCTCACTTCCAAATTGGAAGATGTAAGATGTATTCACATATAATATATCATGTAGCAGATAAAAAATAATGTATTCAATTACCATATAAACATAACAAAAACTTCTTTATGCTTTCATTGCTTGATGTTGAAAAAAACAAAAACCAGGAAGATTAAATTCTGAATATTTCAGTCATTAACCTTTCCATTCTGGGATTAGAAGACTTTTTAAAAATCAAGTGCTTAGTAATAATATGAAAATAATAATAATAATAATAATAATAATAATAATAATAATAAATTCAGTATAAATCCCAACTCTTATTTCCAGCTGTATGGTTTTGAGCAAATGAAGTCCTGTAAGCCTCAGTGTTCCATCTGCACAATGAAAATAGTAATGATGAGATCTACCTCATAGCTCTATATAAACAACTAAATAAGATAGTGCTTTTAAGGTGGTAGCATGATGCATAAGTAATAAACATTATTGTTGTCACTTTTTATTATAAATATTCAAAGAACATCAGAAAAAAAGACCATCAAAAAATTGTACCACACCTATGACTTTAAAAGTTTTCTCTAGGTTTCTGTAAAGGTCTGAGCATTTTATTTTATTTTCCCTAACTTAAAAATATTTTTCATCAAAATTCTATGTCCTTGTCAAAATAGTCCACATATTTTGAGGAGCTATGATTCAATGTTGTGATAAACTCAAAGGTTGTTTATTTAAACAATAGCAAGAGTTGAATATCTTTTATATTTTCCATATTAAGAATATTGTCCTGCTTTTGTGTTTGCTAAGGCATCATTGAAACTTTATTTTTACAGAAAAAAAGGTAGTTATTCGCATCTATCATTTTCAATATCTTAAACAAGGAAGCATCTTAGGCAGAGCAAAGAGCAGACATCATTTTCTCAAACCTTGTCCTTCTATCTCTAAAACCCTTCCCCAGAGAAAGAACCATTATCAGGCACTGTGACTTAGGCATTGATAAAAGGTTGTGTTCTCCTCATGAAAGAAATTGAAGAAGACACAAAAAGATGGAAGAGCATTCCATGCTCATGGATCGGAAGAATAAAAAATGTCAAAATGTCTATACTGTCCAGAGCAATCTATACTTTCAATGCCATTCCGATCTAAATTCCACCAACATTCTTCAAAACGCTGGAACAAACAATCCTAAAATTTATATGGAACCAAAAAAGACCCCGAATTGCTAAGGAATTGCTGAAGAAGAAAAGCAAAGCTGGGGGCATCTCATTACCTGACTTCAGGCTTTATTA
Organism: Spilogale gracilis; assembly: GCA_004023965.1. NCBI lineage: Eukaryota > Metazoa > Chordata > Mammalia > Carnivora > Mephitidae > Spilogale > Spilogale gracilis. The sequence goes on along the minus strand of PITA01003481.1, from coordinate 58,790 downwards.
CAAAGCTGTGATTACCAAGACAGCATGTATTGGCACAAAAACAGAGAAATAGACCAATGGAACAGAGTGGAGAGCCCACATATGGACCCACAAATCTATGGGCAAATCATCTTTGACAAGGCAGGAAAAAATATCCAGTGGAAAAAAGACAGTCTCTTCAATAAATGGTGCTGGGAAAATTGGACAGCTACATATAGAAGAATGAAACTAGATCATTCTCTTACAGCACACATAAAGGCAAACTCGAAATGGATGAAAGACCTCAATGTGAGGCAGGAACCCATCAAAATCCTGGAAGAGAACATAGGCAGTAACCTCTTTGACATCGGCCACAGCAACTTCTTTCAAGACACGTCTCCAAAGGCAAAGGAGACAAAAGCGAAAATGAACTTCTGGGACTTCACTTCTGTACAGCAAAGGAAACAATCAACAAAACAAAGAGGCAACCCACAGAATGGGAGAAGATATTTGCAAATGACACTACAGACAAAGGGCTGGTATCCAAGATCTATAAAGAACTACTCAAACTCAATATCCAAAAAGAAGATGAACACATCAAAACATGGGCAAGAGACATGAAGAGGCACTTCTCCGAAGAAGATATACAAACGGCTAACAGACACATGAAAAAATGTTCCGCGTCACTAGCTATCAGGGAAATTCAAATCAAAACCACACTGAGATACCACCTTATACTAGTCAGAATGGCCAAAATTAACAAGTCAGGAAACAACAAGTGTTGGAGAGGCTGCAGAAAAAGGGGAACCCTCTTACACTGTTGGTGGGAATGCAAGCTGGTGCAGCCGCTTTGGAAAACAGTGTGGAGATTCCTTAAAAAATTAAAAATAGAGCTACCCTATGACCCTACAATTGCACTACTGGGCACTTACCCCAAAGATACAGATGTAGTGAAAAGAAGGGCCATATGTACCCCAATGTTCATCGTAGCAATGGCCACAATCGCCAAACTGTGGAAAGAGCAAGGTGCCCATCAACAGATGAATGGATAAAGAAGATGTGGTACATATATACAATGGAATACTATGCCTCCATCAGAAAGGATGAATATCCAACTTTTGTAGCAACATGGACAGGACTGGAAGAGATTATGCTGAGTGAAATAAGCCAAGTAGAGAAAGTCAAGTATCACATGGTTTCACTTACTTGCGGTGCATGAGGGGTAACCTGGAGGACAGTGGGAGAAGGAAAGTAAATGGGAAGTAGGGTAATCCAGGGAGAAAAACGAAACAACAGAGACTTTGGACTCAGAAACAAACTGAGAGACTTGGAGGGAGGGGATAGAGGGATGGGAGAGCCTGGTGGTGAGCACTGGGCGCACCTATTGCATGGAGCACTGGGTGTGGGGAATGGGAAATGAATCTTGGAACACTTGAAAAAAAAATTAAGTAACAATAAAAAAAAAGAAATGGGATGTAAGGGTGAGTAACATAAAAAAAAGAAAAAGGTTGTGATCTCAGTATGGGCCTCTCTCTTCTCTTCTAATTCATTTCTACACAAACGGTGGCTTATGGACACCCATGCCAGTCTATTAACTGGTTCTTACCAGTTCATAAGAAAAAAGTACAAAAAATGAGAGGACGTGTATAGAAACATAGATAGCAACTTAACATTGTCACACATATAAGCATGTTGTCAGTGGATTCCTCTCTCTGGAGAGGTGGTAAAACAGTTCACATCCAATTGGTAGAGATGCATTTAAAAAACTTTTTTTTAAATTAATTCATTATTTTTTTTAAAGTAGGCTCCATGCCGAGTGTGGAGCCCAACACAGGGCTTGAACTCACAACCCTGAGATCAAGATCTGATCTAATATCAAGAGTCAGATGCTTAACTGACTGAGCCACCCAGGCACCTTGAGTTACATTTTTATTATGTGTAAAAGGACCGTCTAAACAGGTGTGCATGTTTTTAATACTTCTTTCTGAAACAAACTGAAGCTTACAAAGAGGTTCAAGAATCATATGAATCCTATAGATTGTTGGCCCATAAACTTTGTTCACGTTCCTCCAATAGTGAAAAGATACAACCCAAGCTCATCTGTTCTACCCAACTGTCTTTTCATCCTAGCCTTTAATCTGGAAGTATTCTTCTGTCTTTCCTTCAATTTCATATCTTTGAAAACTTTTATCAAGATTACTGAGCAGTAATAGCACATACAGTATGTCATTCAATTTGACTTAGTATGTCTCATAATTAGACAAAGATTATAAGTTTTAGATAGGAATGTTACAAGAATGATGTTTTTATTGCATCCTATCAGGTGAAATCAGAAATTGATTTGTTTTATTACTGGTGGTGACAAATTTGATAATTTGATTAAGTTGATATCTGAAAAGCTTCTTCATTACATAGTTGCCTTTTTAAATTTGTAATTAAGAAGTATTTTATAGAGAGATGCTTTTAGATTATGTAAATTTCTTTTTCTCATTCTACTTTTGCATCCATTGGTGCTTCTTGCCTTGATTATTATTATGAATATTGCCAAAAGTTTCTTTTCTAATTCCACATTCCTAGTTGACATTCTATGGAAAAAAAAAAGAGTTTTAATATATATACATGAGTGGTAAAATATAATGTGTGTGGGTGTGTGCGTGTATACATAATCTATACACATAATATAGGGTGAGTGTTATATTGCAGCTGAGTGATGAGTTGGGGAGTTATTTATTATGCCTCTCGTTATCCTTGCTTGGACCTGATTATCTGATCCTTGTCTTCCCGGTGTCAGTTGGCTCAGTTGGAGCCAGAAACAAGAGGGACACTTGCCAGAATCCATGTACTTTTCTAGTGATTGCACTGCATCACTGTCATAGATCCTGGCTTTAATTTCATTCCACCATTCCACATTTTCTTTTGCTTTAAGATATATGACTTCATGGAATATTAAAAAGGTCATTGTGAGACAGAATAGAAATTTTACCTTGAAGGTCTTTCAGTGGCTTCCAAGGTCAGGAGAGAAGTAAAAATCATATAAATACACATTCTGTGAGACATGTCAGAACAGCAACATCAGTAACTTTTAATTCCTGGGTACAGAGTAGGTACAAGTAAGGGCTCCAATACTTATTTTTTGTAGGCGGTTTTGAGTCAGAATAAGTTCATGTTGCTTGCAATCTGGTCCATTCACCTGCGATTGTCAATTAAGGAATTTTCTTTTATCAGAACTCTATGAATTTCCTCATCAAATTCAGCTTTTTGGAACCCAGGAACCTACAGGGCACACTCTGGATGTCTCAAGGCCTCACACAGCACACCTACTCTACTGTGGTCCATAGCATTTCAATTCAGGTTGAGGCTTTTCAGGATTTTATTGCCACTGAGGGCAGAACAGTGATCCTTACAACAGGTACTAGTTAACTTACATATTTTTCTATGTATCAGTGTGGACTTACATTTTATTCAATAGATTATGATCTTCTATTATCATTATTCAGTTTGATACTAAGTTGTCCCAGATTGGACCAGTGTAAATACCTTCAGGGCAGGCTGCCTTCTGTGTCTTTGTGACATGAAATTATTGAATACTTCCTTATATTCACTCATAACAAAATATTTTGGGGGAGGCTTATTCTATGCATTCCCTGCCCCAGCCTTGGGATTAGCCATTTCTCCAAGGAACATCAGTTCTTTTTGAGAAGAGTGTATTCAGAAACCAATATCTGAGTACTAGATATGTTCACCGTCACAAAAGTATTTCTGTTTTCAGACTATCTCTGTAGAAAAATAAATATATAAGTTGTCTTTCTCTCTCTGTTTCTGCTTCTCTCTGTGTGTCCTTTCTCTCCATTTCTGTCTCTCTACATGTGTGCAAGTGTTTATATTCTCTATACATAAATACCTGTATATATACATGCATCCTCTATATTTATTTCTATATATATCTATGTGAGTGAACCATTGATTTATGCTATTACTTCTGATTTTAATCCAATACCACAAAGTTCATTCTAGCTTCCCCTTTTTCCATATTTGTACCTCCCTTCTCCATCAATAAGAAACCTATATCTCTCGGGCACCTGGGTGGCTCAGTAGGTTAAAGCCTCTGCCTTCAGCTCAGGTCATGATATCAGGGTCCTGGGATAGAGGCCCGCATTGGGCTCTCTGCTCAGCAGGGAGCCTGCTTCCTCCTCTCTCTCTGCCTGCCTCTCTGCCTACTTGTGATCTCTCTCTCTTTCTGTCAAATAAATAAATAAAATCTTTTTTAAAAAAAGAAACCTATATCTCTCATCCTCAATATCTTTAATTATTACTAAATCACTTATATTTACCAATCTCCTGACCATGTTAAGCTTCCCTTATGTAGTCTATGAAGCCATTCTCACCAGGCTGCCATTGCTGACTTCCATTGTACTACCTTCTAAGCCATTCTCATCTCATATATATAGACTGCCAAGGGTCATTGCAGGGATGTCCCTATAACTCTGATCTGTAGCTATCACTGTCTCAAGCCTGCTCAGTGACTTTTGGACTGAATTGGGAAGGGAAGAACAGAGAAAGGGAGGGAGGGTGGGGAAGATGGGAGGAAAGAAGAAGAGAAGGAAGAAAGCACACGGAATGAATGAAGAACAAAAGAACAGTGGGAGGGAGGGAAGAAGAAAGGACAATATGTGATAGTTTTATGTTAATTTATCCATATAAAGAAATGTATGTATGTATAATCCCTTTATATATGTAAGTATAAAACCTATGTAATGAGTTGGGTTTTGTAACCATAATTGATGATAAATTGCTAGAATCACCATATGTTACTCCTGGAAAGGTTCTGCATAATGAAGAAATGAAATCATCATTTAAGTTACATTCACAACTTCTGAAAGGATAGCTTGTATGGGTAGAAAAAAAAACTTGGTCTAAAATTTCTTAAGTTTTTGGGGGAATGCTTCTTCACCAGGATCTGGCTTTGTGCATTGACTCGAGAAGTCTTGCCAATCTAATTATCTTGCTCTTGTAAATTATTTCATTTTTTTTTTTCTTGAAGGATCTGTTGATTTTTTTATCTGTAAAGTCCAATAGTTTTACTAGGATATGTCTTGTAATTGAGCACTCTTCAAATTTATAACTAACTTGATGAACTGCTTAAAGATACACATTCAGACTCCTTTCCCATCTCTGGAAATTTTCTCCTGATATAGTTTTAAACGTTGGTTCTCTTTCATTGACTTAATATAATTCTGTGACCCCAATTGTATAAAATGTTGGTTCTTTTTTGCTTGTATTCCGTTTCTGCTACCTTTTCTTGAACTTTCTTGTTTCATTCTTTACCCCATTTTTAGTCTTTTGGTAATTACATGCTTCCTTCAAAGCCGCTTACTAAGTTTTCATTTAAATAAATTCTGCATTAGGTACTTTGTAAATTAGGCTTCATTTCTGACATACTTTTGTTGTTTTCTTCTATTTCTTTCCTGATTTCAAACTCTCATTTTATTTCTCTTTTAGTTAATTTTTATTGTTAATTTCTCCATTTCTGATTAAAAAAAAAATCTTCACATCCTTGTTGGAAAATATGCAGTTTTGTTTGGAGTGTTGTGGTACCATGTTGCTGTTGTTAGTTGTTTATTTGTTTGTTTTTCATAGAATTTTCACAAGAAAATAGTTCATTCTCATATTCTTATTTTGTCTTAAATTTCATTTGGAATGATAAGTTACACTTTTCCTCAGCTGCTTTTTTGAGAATATCTCGTAGAAATTTAACCACCAAAAATGCTCTGATTTACATTTATGGATTTTTAGAAAAATATTTATTTATTTTTTTGACAGAGAGAGAGACAATGAGAGAGGGAACATAAGCAGGGGGAGTGGGAAAGGGAGAAGCTGGCTTCCCCCAGATCAGGAAGCCAGATACAGGGTTCAATCCTAGGACTCTGGGGTCATGACCTGAGCCAAAGGCAGGCACTTAATAACTGAGCCACCCAGGCACCCCGCATTTATGGATTTTTTAAGCCCAGTAGTTGTATATAGACATGACCTACTTTCTTTGACAGGGCTCCTATTATGGGAGTGCCCTACTCTGTCATTTATAACTATTTTGTGCAATTTCCTTTATGGATATATTATTGGTTATGGTGGAGAGGTGACTGACATATCTTGGTTCTTCTCATTTCTGTGGAATCCTTATTTTTTTCCCTATAATTTCTTTCTTTTATTTTGAATCCATTAATCTAAGAGGATTTTCTCCTTCTCTATAAATCTAATTCTGTCCCAGATGTAATGCTTTTATGTGTCTGCCTCTAAGGGCCCTGTTTACTTTGAAGCCCCGCCTCTGGAGACGAAAATTTGAAGTACTGAGTTCCTATCTCTTTTGGTATACTAAAATTTAATTTTGAATGTCTTCTTCTTTGGGTTAGTTTTGTTCTAAGTCCTTCAGGCATCTATACTCATTACATAAGGTCTTTAGCTTTTAATTCTTTTTAAAAAAATTTTAATAATTTATTTTATTTTTTCACTGTTCTAAGATTCATTATTTATGTACCGCACTCAGTGCTCCATGCGATACATGACCTCTTTAATGCCCACCACTGTGTCCCCCCCCAACCCCCTTCCCTTCCAAAACCCTCAATTTGCTTCTCAGAGTCTTTCTCTTTATATCTTCCATGTTACTCTTTATGCTCTACAAGTGAGTGAATCCATATGATAATTGACTTTCTCTGCTTGGCTAATTTCACCCCCCATAATCTCCTCCAGTACCATTCATGTTGGTACTGATACCCGTGTCAACCGCCTCCCCAAAAAGGAACCAAGGATGTTCAGGATAATTCAAATCACACAACGAAGTTTATTTCCAGCTAGCTGGGGTCCAAGTATCCGCCCAGCACCCTGAGTTTCAGCAAGGACCCCAAATGCAAGGGTCTAGGGGTTTATATGCATTTCAAATAGCAAACATGAGTCACAAAGTTCATAAGTCAACCACCCATTCTTAGTTTGCATCTAAATATCTCCCCAGGACCCTCTCTGGATGGGAGATTAAGGGGTTTAACTGTTCGGGACCTCCCCCAACCTGGCTCACCTTTGTTTTCCAGGGGCCATTTATCGCCAACACCTGGAGGTTTTTTATGAGTAAACAGGATGGCGGCTTGGATTCCAAAACTGGACCTTACATTCTCCCCTTTTCTTTGGGAATAAGTCAAATCTTTGACCCTTTTGCTAAATAAAACCTCTTTCCCAGATCTATACTCCAAACTTAGTAACAGCCAAAAACCCATTAAAATGTGCCATGACCAATTTCAATTACCCAGGAAAAGGTAGAAGAAAGAATTAACAAATCAGAACCAATTGCACACAGATGGAAAAATGCTCATAGTCACCTTTAAACATATAAGGTGACTCAGAAGCTCCCATATCATTAAGCCTTAATAAAAGTAACAACAAAGTTATTGTCTTTTGATTTTTAGCTTCAGTCCATGGTCGGCAGGGTCCATCGACGGTGGCGTCCATTTCTGGGGGCGTCCTCATCCTCAGCTCCTTTGTTGTGGCACATGTGAATCCAGGTCCTGATGCCTTTAGTTTTTACTGCTGTGGGGGTGGTCAGGATGACAGTAAATGGTCCCTTCCAGTGAGGTTCCAGGTTTTCCACCTGGTGGTGGCACACCCAGACTAAATTTACATAGGATGTGCTCCATGCCTTATGGAGGGCGAAGGGAAGGAGATCTATCCATCCACCTCCAGTCTCAATTAGAATTAACTTTGTCAAGATCTCTTTAAGAGTCTGGTTTATTTTCTTTACTTGTCCAGAACTCTGGGGCAGGTAGGCACAGCCTAGCTTTCAATTTGTGCCCATGGCCTTGGCCAGTGCTTGTGAAACTGAACTCACAAATGAGTAGCCATTATCTGACCCAATCACCATAGGCAACCGAAACCTAGGAATTATTTCCTCTAGCAGCTTTCTGGCTACCACCCCTGCAGTCTCATATTTGGTGGAGAAAGCCTCTACCCAGCCTGAAAAAGTATCCACAAAAACTAACATGTACTTGTGTGCACATTTTCCCTGTTTCATTTCTGTAAAATCTACTTCCTAATAAACTCCTGGTTTCCTATCCTGCTCTTTCTTTTTTCTCCCCAACCTGGTTCCTCCTGCATTTAATAAGACTCTTTCCTTATAAATAGCCCCATGTACATGGAGAGTAGCAAAGGCATACCTGCTATCCGTGTAAATGTTGGTGGCCTTACCCTTGGCCATCTACAGTGCCCTGGTAAATGCAATCAACTCTGCTTTTTGCACTGAGGTTGAGGGGGCCAGGGCTGCCTTCCAGAGCTCCTGCTCAGGAGAGACCATTGTAGCCTCCACATACTTTTTTCCATTAGCTATGTAGCTGCTCCTGTCTGTAGCACTGCCAGAGGCCAGAAAGTCACTTTTGGTTCATTGAGGAAGGTCTGAGACCCCGTTACTCAGGCATTTGTTCTTGACCAAGAGGGCCATAGCAGCAACTGTCCAGGTGAGCTGGCCCTGGAATCCCTTCTGTGGGTCAGACTGCTCAAGAGCAAAGAGGGGCTGAGAATCCCTTGCCAGAGGTATGCAGAAAAACACATCCTTGAGATCTAGGATGGCATACACAGTTCTTTTGGGGCCCAGGAGGGACAGTAGGGTATAGGAGTTAGGCACAGTGAGATGTATATTTTCTGATTCCTTTCTTTGCTCCTCAGGGGAGTGGTACTGTCTGACACAAACAGCCATAGCAGTCGCTTTTTACTGTACCAGTACTGGAGGCCATCCCTTGACCAGGACAGAAGGCTTTTTGTCTCCACAAATTTTGGGAAACTCAACCTGCAGGACTTGGAGAAGGCCTCCCTTTTCTGTCTCTTCTTGTTTTGAGACCGGCTTGTAAAGGAAGTGTTCATCCCCTGCTGCCACAAGCATCTGTACAGCGGGTTGCCTCAAAGTCTTTTTGTGCCATTTGTCCCTTGTATCCAGGTTTTCTCTCCAGATAATTTTTCTATAGGCGTTAGCAACAATGAAAATTGGGCTCCCGTGTCCATCAAAAAGTCAATTGATTTCTTCTTTACCTTAACTTTAACCCGAGGTTCAGGGAGGGGTTCCGAACCACGGCCCCTTCAATCTTTGGTGGCCAGCATTGCCGTTTTCTTCTTAGGGCATTCCCTGGCCCAGTGTCCTTTCTCCTTGCAGTAAGCACACTGATCTGAATCTAAGTCTTAGCTTTTGCTTTCTCAGTGTTTAAGCTTTTCCTTTGATTGACCATCTCCTATCTGCCTCTTCCTGCTTCATGTAATGCCAAAACCTTAACTATTTTCCTAGTCTGCCTTTCATCCCCCTGTTGTTGAATATCTCTTCTGCTATGCTCACTAATTCAGCCAAGTTTTTCTTATGTCAGGCTGACTGGCTAGTAAAGGCCGGGTTAATTGCTATCTGGTTTTGGGGTGCCTCAGGGTTGATCGGGCTGTACATTTTATAGGCTTCTGGGACAGTGGGTCCACTGGGCGGAATTCCCTCCCATTGTGAAGGGTGTCACAGACAAAGGGTGGGACACTCTCAAATGCTGTCCTGCTCTCATCCCTTGTGGGAACTTTGGGGCATCTTAGCTAAGGTCTATCCATATAAATCCCAGACCAGGTTACCCCCATTGGGGTAAATGACCATTATGCCATATGACGCCCTGCGAGACTCAGGGTGCAGCCCATTCAGACTTCACAGCCGAAGGAGCCATACAGACACATTTACATACTCAGGTACTGTTCACATTCCGATAGGTTGGACACCGCCCTGGTGCTCCTGACTAATGGGAGGGGATCAGGCTCCCCTTCCATCAAATAGTATGGGTCATAACTGCCTAGGCTAGGAGACTCAAACCCCTCCAGATAGGGTACTTGAACCCCTCCAGATAGGGGACTCGAACCCCTTCAGATAGGGGACTGCCCCATTTTAATCCACACCAAGACACAAACAGTTAAGACAATTAACAAGGACACAATAACACAGACAAACGTTCTGGTGAGGCTGCAGAGACAAAACTGAAAGTACAGATGAGGACCTTGTTCTCCAGGTGGGGGCAAGGCAAGACCCCCTGGTCGACGGCTCATCAGCACGTCCACTTAAGCCAATGCCAACCCAAATACAGATCAGAATTCCTACAAGTACAGGCTAGAGCTCTCAGAAAATACAGGATAGAGCTCTCAGAAAATATGCACGTGAAAAGTAAAAAAATTACTCACCACTCTCTCAGATGTCCAGTCATTCACACCAATTACACCAGATTCGGGATCCTTACTAGGTATCAATCCAAACGGCATCCATTGAGGACGTCGTTGAGGCTTCTGATTGTCGGGGACTTCTCCCATGTTGTAGTGGAGCTTCCAGTGCCGTAGTCCCCACTTCCACCCAGATGAGAATTCTCCAGATAGGGACCTCCAGTCCCTCCAGGTGAGAACTTCTAAGTTCTCCAGACAGAGGTGGCCAATCCTCCTTCCACAGTCCTTTTAGTTAAACCTCGGTATCCTGGTTGTCAGTTCTCCTTGAGGAGGGGTCTTAACCCGAACGAGCCCCCAAATAAGAAAGTCCGGTGTCGACTGCCTCCCCAAAAAGGAAGTGAGGATGCTCAGGATAATGCAAATCACACAGTGAGGTTTATTTCCAGCTAGTTGGGGTCCAAGTACCCACCCGGCACAACGGGTTTCAAGAAGGACCCCAAATGCAAGGGTCTAGGGGTTTATATGCATTTCAAACAGCAAGCATGAGTCACAGAGTTCACAAGGCAACTGCCCATTCTTAGTTTCCATCTAAATACCTCCCCTGGACCCTCCCTGGATGGGAGATTAAGGGGTTTAACTGTTTAGGCGCCTCCCCCAACCTGACTTGCCTTTGTTTTCCTGGGGCCATTTATCCATAACACCTGGAGCTGTTTTTTTTTTTTTTTTTTTTTTTTTTAATTTTATTTATTTGACAGAGAGAAACAGAGAGAGAGAGGGAACACAAGCAGGGGGAGTGAGAGAGGGAGAAGCAGGCTTCCCGCCGAGCAGGGAGCCCGATGTGGGGCTCGATCCCGGGTCTCCAGGATCATGACCCGAGCCGAAGGCAGTCGCTCAACCAACTGAGCCACCCAGGTGCCCCCTGGAGCTGTTTTTATGAGTAAACAGGATGGTGGCTTGGATTCCAAAAGTGGACCTTACAGTACATTGGCCCTTCTTTTCATTACATCTGTATCTTTGAGATAAATACCCAGTAGTTCAATTACAGATTCATAGGTAGCTCTATTTTTAACTTTTTAGGGAATCTCCACAATGTTTTCCAAAGTGGCTGCACCAACTTGCATTCCCACCAACAGTATAAGAGGGTTCCCCTTTCTCCATATCCTCTCCAGCACTTGTTGTTTCCTGTTCTGTTAATTTTGGCCATTCTAACTGGTGTAAGGTGGTATCTCAATATGGTTTTGATTTGAAATTCCCTGGTAGTTAATGATGATGAACATTTTTTCATGTGGTTCTGGGAAAATTGGACAAGTGTGTATAGAAGAATGAAACTTGACCATTTTCTTACACAATACACAAAGATAAACTCAAAATGGATGAAGGATCTCAACATGAGGCAGGAATCTATCAAAATCCTAGAGGAGGACATAGGCAGAAACCTTCTCAACATCGGCCACAGCAACTTCTTTCAAGACATGTCTCCAAAGGCAAAGAAAATAAAATAAAAACAAAAATAAACTTTTGGGACTTGATAAAAATAAAAAGCTTCTGCTTAGGAAAGGAAACAATCAACAAAACAAAGAGGTAACCTATGGAATGGGAGAAGAAATTCACAAATGACACTATAGACAAAGGGCTGATATACAAGATCTATAAAGAACTCCTCAAACTCAACATCCCCTAAAAAAGATGATCACATCAAAAAATGGGCAGAAGACATGAGCAGACACTTCTCCATAGAAGACATACAAATGGTTAACAAGATTTTATTTCTTTTAAATTTTTTTTAAGATTTTTTTATTTATTTGACAGAGAGAAATACAGCCAGAGAGGGAACACAAGCAGGGGGAGTGATAGAGGGAGAAGTAGGCTTCCCGCTGAGCAGGGAGCCCGATGTGAGGCTCGATCCCGGGTCTCCGGGATCATGACCTGAGCTGAAGGCAGTCGCTTACCCAACTGAGCCACCCAGGTGCCCCTCTTCTTTAAATTTTTAAGCTTAGAGTGATAGGTAATAGTAGATTTATTAGAATTTAGTTTATTTTTCTATGTACAAGGAACTAGAATATTGTGATATATTTCTTTTTCCTATTACTTCTTCAGGTTTGGATCATGCATTGTTTTATTTGTTTTCCTTGTTTATTTTATTGTTTTGGTAGAGGATGTGTACAGGAATTCCATATCAGGCAGTTATTATTGTCTTCCTAGTCCAGACAATCCTTGTACCTTGTTTTTATCATCAAAAATATTGATGCCATTATGGTTCTTGTTCACCTTCTTACTTTCTACATCCCTCACAGAAATATTTTTTTGTATACTAATTTTGAACCAGAAAGAAGCATCAACTTTCACGTCATAATATTATAAACAGTCAAAATATATAATCAATGATATGTACATGACTAAATAAATGTTATAAAGATACAAACTATGTAGTATGTATAAACATGGACTATAACATACTTGCTGTCATGATTTTTACTCCATTCAATATTTTCTCATTCAAGAATATCATTTAAACTCAGAAACATGAATCAAGGAAACAACAATAATCAACATCGTCAATCATTTGATTTCTGACTTGACAGAATCAAATAGCTTCTATCTTCTAATATCTGAATTTGTAAAAAAAAAAGGGGGGATTACTAAAAAGGAAGAGAAATATAAAAAATAAGACTGGTTAAGGGGAAGGAAGAGATGTTTTTGTCACTTTTTTGGTTACAACTTCCATTTCTATGTGGTTCTAAAGCAGAGCTTGGAGGATAATCAGTAATAAGCAGATAAAATCTAGTAGAGAGAAAAAATATCCCAAACATAAGCAATTTGAAATAATGTATTTTTCATTATCAAAAGGTATGAATATGGGAAATTCTGTTTTTAGAATATAAACCATAACACCTGGAGACCATAACCTACCTGCTCCAGAACTTTCTCCAAAGGTCAAGTTTGTTGAGCTATGATTTCTTACCTGATTTTACCTACATACTTTACTCCTTCAGGGCTCTAAATATCATTTAATTTTATACAATTATCAGCTTATGTAATATACACTGATGTCTTATGCCAGCATTTTTTTCCATATGTACTTATTTTAATGCTGAGAATATAATTTAGGACAAAAGATAAATGTAAATTAGCAAGGCTTTTCCACCATGTCTTTCTTTCAAGCTCTTTCACCATGGTAGTTGTTTTCCATGGGGAATTTTTGTTTTCTTACTTGTTCCTCTTAAAACATGGCACAAAGTAATTCATGCCTCCAAAGTTTAGTTAAAACAGTGGAGTGTAAATCTGGGAAAGGAGAAAGGAGGGAAAAAGGAAAGAAGAAAGAGAAGGAGAGATAGGGAGAGAAAAAACTTGGAGAAGAGAAGAGAACTTAAAGAGAAATTTGAATATGGATAACTTTTGGTGAGATTGATCTTCATTATTATGACTTTTTTTCATTAAATACTATTGTTAAGTATGCTATCTATATTTCTCATCGTGGTCCTTAGAGACAAACCACATAGCTATGCTTTTGAAAAAATACATTTAATATATGCAATACCAGCCAAATTCTAATAATCAATAGTTTAAATGCATTTCTAAAATGTGTAAATATGAATTTGACTCTGTTGGTAATTACTTCAATAAGAGACCAGAAATCTAAGTGTATTAGCTATTCAATTACATTTGTAGTTCTAGAAGGGCTTTTGGGTTTTCCTCTTATTCCTAAAAAAGTTACATCTTTTTCATTGAGTATTTCATCATGTATCTGTCCTATAGAGGTAAAATCATAAACAACAAAAACAATATCATCACAGCTCTCTTTCTATTGAGACAAAAGGTGAACAATCTTCCTCTTAAAGGTCCAGTTAGAAACCCACAGTCACAAACTCTATTCATGACAAGCAATCAGTGTGTTCTTTGCTGACACTATGTATCATCTATTCAATCATAACATTGGCTGAGAGTAGAAGGCAAAAAATTACCCAGACTTAAGTAGATAGTAAGAAAATGAAATGAAGCACTGTAATTATCACAAAAAGGGGGGATTAGGGGAAAAAATGTGCCAGATTAGAAAAGAAAAAGTATTGCCTTTATTAAAAATATTTGGACAGTAATGCTAAATTGTAAGTGGGTTTTTGTTTGCTTTGTTTTTGCTCTGAAATATTCAGAATATTGCTTCAAGGGGCACCTGGGTAGCTGAGTCAGTTGAGTCCCTGACTCTTGATTTCAGCTCAGGTCATGATCTCAGGATTGTAAAACTGAGTCCCAAGGATGGTCTGCACTAAGCATGGAACCTGCTTAAGATTCTGTCCCTCTCCATCTGCCCCACTCTCCCCAGGTCATGTGCACTCTCTCAAAAAAAAAAAGTTTATTGCCTCAGTGTCCAAGTTCATTTTCTTATTGAAGATGAACATTTGTATAAGAATACAATAATAAAATAAAAATTTTGTGCTACATTTGATTTTAAAGAAAGTTTAAAATGGCCTGTGGGCAACATTCTGTACGTAAGAATATCCTAATAGTAAAGAAAAGAATAAAATCATCATAAAATAAAATAGTCTGTTCACTACATCACTAAGCAACAACATGAGGTCATGGTAAATACTTGAAGTTAAAGAATAGAGACCTGGATTCTGACTCTAGATCTGGTACATATTAAACTTGTATGATCACTGACAAGTTGTGGGATTTCTTTCAGACTTAGTTTTCACATCTTGCAAATAAGTATTCAAAACCAATGCCCTACTTTACACAGTGTTATGCAAATTGAATGGTAAAATTTGGATGAAAGAGGATAATAAATTTTAAAGTTTCATACACCTTATTGCAATGAATCTATGGTAAATTCTAGCTAATGTATTTAAACCTATGATTTTTAAACCCTAATTTAACAATATCTTTATTATCCTTAATAAAATTCATGGAGCAAAGCACTTATGTACTCATACATAATTTTTAAAATAAGTATTGTAATTACCAAACTATAATATGAAGATGAAATTAAAAAATAATTTATAAGTAAATAAAATATATTTTAGTATATACATATTTGCTCATAACATATCTAGAAGACATGTGGGACATATAGTACAACCATATGTAGGATTATTGAGAAAAATCAAACTACAAATGCAGACCAACCCAGCTAGACTATATAGGCAATTCTAAAATCAGAGTCAGTGCTGTGTTCAGTGATGTCATTTTATGAAATGGTGAATGATTCTTATAAATTTTTGAACCAAGAAAATGCATTTCGCTATTTGCAAGTTAGCAGCATTCCTGTAAATTCTATAGCCATTAAATAATAAAGGTAAATTATCTTTATTTGTATTGTGAAGTAAAATTCTAGGTGAAGATGCTTTTAAACGGGTTTTTCAGTTACATGAAAATCTGGTAGACATTCTAAATTTGTGCTGTCTGTGGGATAATTCTGCCTTGTGTAGGTCTGTCATAAATATTGTAGGTTGTCTTAGCATTTCTCACCACCATCCACTAAAAGCCAATAATATGCTTCTAATCATTTTTTTTTTAAGATTTTATTTATTTGATAGAGTGAAACACAGCCAGAGAGGGAACACAAGCAGGGGGAGTGAGAGAGGGAGAAGCAGGCTTCCTGCCGAGCAGGGAGCCCGATGTAGGACTTGATCCCAGGTCTCCGGGATCATGACCTGAGCTGAAGGCAGTCCCTTAACCAACTGAGCCACCCAGGCGCCCCTGTAATTATTTTGATAAACAAAAATATATGAATTTTATTAATACCTTTTTGTGATAGTACCATTAACATTACAAACCATTAGTCTTTTTTTTTTTTTTAAAGATTTTATTTATTTGACAGAGAGAAGTACAGCTATAGAGGGAATACAAGCAGAGGGAGTGAGAGAGGGAGAAGCAGGCTTCCCGCCAAGTAGGGAGCCTGATGTGGGGCTGGATCCTGGGTCTCCGGGATCATGACCTGAGCTGATGGCAGTCACTTAACCAACTGAGCCACCCAGGCACCCCCAAACCATTAGTCTTTATACCAAACACACCAAAGTCATTTTTCCCCAAAAGTAAGCCTAATGTATAGAAATTGATTGTATTTTGATAATGATGGTTCATTGATTTGGCTCATATTTGATTGAAACGTCAGTCAAATGTATGTGGAAACTTTAATCTTATTTTTATTTTTGTCCATCAACCTTCCTAAGGTCCTAATTTCAGTAGAATCACCCAATGTCTACTGCCCTATACTCTTCACATTCAATCTTTCCCACACACAACTTTTTATTATGTGTGTTGCCCAGCACATCACTAGTTTTATCCTTTTTAGATATGGTCAAGATTATTATTCTATCCCTATTATTTTGCCATTAAAATCATAATAGATATTTACATTTCTATGTACACCCTAGGCTATTTTATACCTATGTACCTTTGCTCACAAAGCTTATTCTATATGAAAATACCTATCTTAATCTCATTTCTACTGCACTCCAAACTTGCCTCCAATGAACATGAAGTTATCTTTCATTGTGTAGCATAAGAGTAACCTTCTATAATTTTTTCAAGTTAATTTATGAATCTCAATAATTTTATTTCAAACAACCTATATAATTATACTTCTCACCATTAATTTTAGTATTATTATAAATGCTTTTTTCTTCTTGGTTTAAATTGCTAAAACCTGGTCAATAATATGTTCCTACTCCTCTGAATCAATTATTTTTTATTTATATAAACCAAACTTAAAGTCTGATATACCACACATAAAAAATTTTATTTATTAAAATATGTGAATAAATTTAAGCCATTATTAGGCCTTAAATATTAATGGTCTGGCAAAAGTATTTAGCTTTTTATACTTCATAACTAAAAAGTCAAATGAGATTCTCCAAGAACCCAGAGTGGTTTGCAAAGTACATGTAATATCTCCAGGGTTCAGAATTTGACTGAAACACAGCTAGAGAGGGAACACAAGCAGAAGGAGTGAGAGAGGGAGAAGCAGGCTTACCGTGGAGCAGGAAGCCCCATGTGGGGCTCCATCCCAGGACTCCAGGATCAAGACCTGAGCTGAAGGCAGTCGCCTAACTGACTGAGCCACCCAGGCGTCCCAGGAAATTAGGTCTTTAAAATGGCAAAAGCATGTCAAAGTCTTTTTTGCTTTGATATAAAGGTTTAATTACATCCCAGACTAGTATAAATATATATTTCTTTATATGCATTTGTATTTATATAATGACATTTGTATTTGTTATATTTAATATGTTATGTACCACATATATTTATATATTTTATATTTTAAAAATTATAAATATATCTATACACCATCTATCTATAATTTTTGAGGATGCTCTGGAGCTGCCAAGTTAAGTGCTTCTAAAAATTATAGCTATCATAATAAATATGTTTAAATATTTGCATGTGCTTATATTTAAATCTTTCAGACTGCAGATCTTCTCTGTCTTGTTCACTACTGACTCTCTAGTACCTTCGACATAATAGATGCCTAATAAATATTTATTGAATGAAGGATGACTCAACAGTGGATATATTTTGTTGGACTATGGAAGAAAAAATAATTTACTTACTGTCTTAGATGATCTGCAGTTCACTTCTCTAAGTTGGTAAATGCACTCATTTAATAATAGTAGTAATTATGAAGAAGGAGAAGAGGAAAAGAAGAAGAGAGAGAGAGAAGAAAAGGACAAATAAGGGGAAGGCATGAAAAAAAGAGAGGTATAGAGACAGGATAGACTTGAAATGGGGGAGGAAATAAAAATATGTAAGAAAAGGGAAAAATATGGAATGGGGAAATTTATCTAATCAATAGATAGTGTTATAATAATTACCTATCCATATGGAAAAATAAAATTAAACTGCTTTATTATACCTCATGCCAAAAAAAAGTAAATTCCACTTGGATTAAGGATCTAATGGTTAAAAAAACCTTTCAAAACTTTAAAAAATACTGTAGAACAATATTTTACAGCTTAAGAATAGGAAATATCTCTTTAAAATGAACATGTGCAATCATAAGCAAAACAGGAAATTATTTCACCAAGGTCAAGTAAAAAATAAGACTGTTCATATGAAAAGACCTAGATATCATATTTGTAACATATATAATAGACAAAAGCATTAGCTCTTTGATTACTCTAATACCTACACGTCAACATGGAAAAACATTTTTTTAAATGTACAGAGAAACAAACAAGACACAGAAAAGAAAAAGATAATGGCAAACAAAGATATGAAAAGATAATATGAGTACTCATAAGTTGAGAGAATAATGAGGTATTAGTTCATACTCTCTGAATTTGAAAAAATGGAAGTTTGATAGTAGAAAGAATTATGAGAATACAGAATAACTAGAACTCTTTTGCACTGCAGCTAGAAGTATTCATCGAAAAACTATTTACAACTATCTAGTAAAGCTCAAAATGCACATACCCTACAAGACAATAATTGCACTTCTATGTAATGTCCCACTGAAATTCTTGTGTATTTGTATTGCTTTCAGTGGAGGGTACATGAGGGCTTAGTGCATAGATCTTCATATTAAAAAACGAAACAAAACAAAAAACCTAACACTGTCTTGACAAGGAAACATACTTGTCCGAAGACATAGTAACAATGTTTGAGCTGGAATCTCAAAAATGAATTTTGTGATCCTAAAACCCATGATCATCATATCATACAATTCTCTTTCAAATTAGATTGCTTGCAGAATTACAACCTAAATCTTTAAAAATCTCCAATGTAAGTATTCCTATTCATTGGTTACAGTGTGTTTACCTCTGACTTTTTTAACTATGAAAGCTTAATTGTTTAAGTGCTTTAATCTGGATATCTATTTTAGCAGATAAACACACAGCTATATTTTTTGAAAACCTCAGTGAAGAAACTGAGGCCATTTCCAGAGCTTTTATTTATAAGAAGAGATTAAATCATTACTTCACTAATTAAAATTTATTGCCTAGACGTTTATTGAATCATCATATTACCTCCCATAATCTCAGTAACTGCATATTTTAAATGTCAGAGCAACTCTTCATTGTTCCCCAATATACATTCTCTACTTTATTTTAGAAAAAGATCCCTCCAAGTTTTGGCTGTGAATATGGTTTACTGGCTGTAGACCCATCCTCTCATGTTGGCCTTGCAACCAATCTCTGGCCAGTGAGACAAAAGCAGGAATGTTGGCTGTTGTATGTTGTTTATTCTACAACAACCTCAATATGGAAATGGCTTGACCTCATTTTCCTTATTTCAGCTTGCATTGTCGGGAAATTATGATCACAAGCCTTGATTCCAGAGATAAAAGCCATACGTTGAGGATTACAAGACCATCATGTCAGTCCTGAACTGCCCAATTCTGAACTATTTTCATGAGAATGAAATACACTTCTTGCTTACTTAAATCATTGTATGTTTGCATCAGGCTAAGTTTAATCTGTTCTTTAACTAGCATAACAGTTATGTCTCATAGAACACTAAATAGCTATTCAAGAATTAAGAATTTTGTCCATGGGATGCTTAGATGGCTCAGTGAGTTAAACATCCAACTCTTGATTTTGGCTCACGTCATGATCTCAGAGTTGTGAGTTCAAGTTGCATGTCTGGCTCCATGCTGGGGGTGGAGCCTGCTTAAAATTCTCTCTTTGCCTCTCTCTCCTTTTCTTTCCCTCTCTCTTTCCCTCTCTTAAAAAGAAAAAAAAAAAAAACAAGCAAACAAACAAAAGCAACTTTGTCCCTGATCATACAAATGTAAGTAAGTGATGTGTAGAGTGGTATTTCTTACTCCAAAAATTGTGCAACCTGTGCTTTACTCAGAGGCAGGGAAAGTCTGACCCAAGTCAAAGAATTCTCAAATGTAATTATAAAGGCTGGCCTCAAAGTGACTGGTGATTGAAGCCCAGGGACATGGAAACACCAATTAGGAAACATTTGCCTCTTTTATATTTGTTTAAAAGGTGGCTGATAATTGTGCTAGGAACAACTTGAGGCACATACTGGGGGATTTAATCTGGTTCATAGGTGATGAGGAGATTACACAGTATGATTCTCAGTCATTCCACCACATCCACCCAGACAGAAAGCATAAAATATTTTGTTACCTAATGGGAAGTTAGTTCTTAGAAGTCACAGTTAAATTTCCTTGCTTCCAGCTTATAGCACATAAAATATCACCAGTGTGCTAGGAGAGACACTGATGGAATCTATTTAATTTTCTCAGTGGCCTAATGAGGAATGTATCAGTGAAAGAGCTCAGGAGCTAATGTCCCAAACAACACTAACTAGAAAATTTTCCTATACAGAAGTAGAAATATAATAAATCTAGGCAAAGAAGAGCTATTTGGTTACCAAGCAGTGACTTGGAACCAAGGCAGCAATTCTCTCCATCTAAAAAGAAAAAGCATTTTGTTCTTGCAGCTAATTCAATTAAAATAAAATACATGAAAACATTAAATTCTTTTTTCCTTGGTGCCAGATTTGCAGGAGGACTAAAGAGATAGTTAACGTGCGCGATATTTCAGTCATAAAAACTAATCTGCTCTGTTAGTGATATGTTCTGGGGAAAATTCAAACCCACCAAGTACATTACAGTGGCCCAGATGCGGAACCGATTCAAGAAGCACAATACAAACAGAAACTTTCATTAGAGATTTCCTCCCTGACAGAGCCACTATCATCAAATAAAGACAACAAATATTTTAGGGGGAGACTGGAGAGAAAAAAAAAAAAAAGGAAAATTGAGCACTTCTCTTTGCCACTATGTTTACAAAAGACGTTGAGCAAAATGAAAACTAAATGAAAATTAATTTTGAAATTCTATTCCTTTCTTGAAAATTAGATGTGAATAGTAATATAAATGTGTGTGTATGTACATATTTGTGTAGATATAAATACAGGTATTTACATAAGTGTGTGTGTGTTTATAAAATCTATATGTGTCTGTGTATTTATATCTACACATACACATATATAGACACATATACATCTAAGGAAATTGGGGGTCAAGTGGGAATTATTTTTTGCTAGTCATAATGATAAAATGAAAGAAAAGAATTTTTGTCGATTGTTATGTTGAGAAATGATGTTTGTCAGACTCCTATTTAAAATAGAACAATAAATTCTGGCTCTGATTTTTTTTCCATATTAAATTTTTAAATCCAAGTGAACCATACAGCAACGTATACATAGTTATTCATTTTCTGATAAAGCGTATGGGGACTCTATATCAGAGAGAAAATTCACTATATGTTTTATTAGATATGCTTTGATAGAATTCTAAATAGTTCTATAATATAGAATTTTGAGGTTAAGAACTAATGGAAAATACTGTGAATTCTTTCTTGATAGCTTTGCAATGTCTAATCTGCCATTAATTCTACTCAGTGAATTTTTCATTTTAGGCAGGTGATTGTCATTTCTAGTTCAAATAGGATCTTCTTTTAACGCTTCCATTTATTTACTCCACTTTTTTCACATATGGCACATAGTTAAAATCTCTTCATGTCCTTGTCTGCTAATTTTAACATCTATGTCAGTTCTCAATCGAAAATGATTGATTACCGCCCTCCTTCACAATTGTGTTTTACTGCTTCTTTACATGCCTGGTAATCTTTCATTGGATACCCAGTTGTTGAATTTTACCTTGTCAGGTTTTGAATGTTTTTATATTCCTATTTTCCTTTAGCTTTATTTCTGACACATACTTAAGATACTTGGATATAGGGGCACCTGGGTGGCTCAGTTGGTTAAGTGACTGCCTTTGGCTCAGGTCATGATCCCGGAGACCCAGGATCGAGACCTAGGATCGAGTCCACATTCGGCTCCCTGCTTGGCGGGAGGCCTGCTTCTCCCTTTCCCACTCTCCCAGCTTGTGTTCCCTCTCTGGCTGTGTTTCTCTCTTTCAAATAAATAAAATCTTAAAAAAAAAAAAAGATACTTGGATATAGGCTGATACTTTGGGATTTTGTTTTATTCTCCATTTGGCTGATTAGAAGCAGAGTTTAGTGTAGGATTAATTATCCCCACATTGAGACATGGCTTTCCTGAGTACTCTACTCAATATCCCATACTATGAGCTCTTCCAATCTGGCTGGTTGGAATAGACACTATTTTTGATTTTGCAAAAGCTCAGGCACTTTTTCTTCCAGATAATTCTTTTCCTAGCCTTGGGTAGTGTCCTCACATATATGCAGTGATTATTACTGGATACTTGAAGAAGACCCTCTGTGGATTGCCTTTTTGGTACTTCACCCTGCAAAATCAAAACACCTTGCTCTCTCTTAAATTTTGTTTGTTTGACATGGACATACATTCTTTATATAATAGAGGATATGATTTACATGATCCAAATAAAATTACCAAGGTATAATAAATAGATCAGATTTATTTAGTTCTGAATCACAATTAGCAATTTTCCTCAATTATCTAAACTCATAATTTATTTTAGCAACAGTTTTCTTTTTATGTAACTCTGTTTTTCATTTCCATTCTCCAAAAATTGATGGTCTGTGATATGTGCAAGAAAAATTATCATGTCTTCTTTTGACCTTATAAAATGTATTAAATGCCACAATAACTGCCAAAACATTTCCAGAGGCTTCTGCCAGAAACTTTACATTAGATAACGTCTGTGGAATTGATAGAAACAGATGCATATAGTGAAACCTATTTTGTTACTTAATTAAAGGCTTCTTTCTATAGAAGAGGGCATCAAATTGGTTTCAGTTTTGCTAAAGGCAGTTTGATGTGAGACGTCTGCTGTTCTGGGTGGGAAAAGAGAAATTTCGTATTGAAACCATTTGGGGTGTTTTGGCATGACTTTGGTAAACAGTGGAGAATATGCAGGATATGCTCAGACGATAGTCTCACCAACTTATTTGTGCAATGACTCAGTATGTCTCCATGCCATGTATTCACTCTTCCCGGAAAAAATGGGGACAGAAAAAAGCAACAAAACAAGGGATAGTGGATATCATTTTAGTATTTTTGTTTGGGGTAAACAAAACTCCAGGAAAGTAGGGAACGCTGAAAAGATATATAGCAAAGGTCAAATTATAGAGTGCCAAAATACAATATGAGAATTAGAAAATACATATGTATTATACACCAAATATGGACTTCCAACAAACATTTTATAAGATTTGATAGCAAAGAAAAGAATAATTTCAGTTTGGGGAGAGCAAATAAAATGAATATAAATGACTTTTTTTTCCCCTTGACTGCTAAGTACAGCATTACATAAGAGCCACTTTTATAAAACACATAGATGAGTTTCATGATGATAGCAAATCAGAGGTATGTGAGAAATATTATAATCTGAGTCAAAATGATTTTACTGTTAATGCCTGGTTCAGTTTACTGATAGCTGAAATGTACTGTACTATAGGTTCATGGAGATGAGGAACATATGCCATTCAATAAACATTATGAAGAGTAAAAAAAGACTAAGTTGAAAGTCTTTGGAGAATAGCTCTTTGATTGTTCGCTTGGAGTAAATATAAAACTCAGCATAATGAGTTGTATAAGGGCAAAGAGAGAACACAAATGGAAGGGAATCATATATTACAAATAACACCTTGATGAGTTACAACATGAGATTTTTTTTGGTAATAATAAGATTACTATTGCTTTGAAAAGTTATAGTTTAGGACAGATGATACCAAGTTATGAGAAGAAAACTGATGAGAAACAGCTAAGGAAATCAGAAGAGTGACAATGGTAATTGGATTGCTCTCATTGGCTATAAAATTAGAAGACACTTTGAAAGCATAATAAACATATGAATTATGTTTTGAGAGATTCATGCTGGAAGTTATCACACAAACAGACTCAGAGAAAACACTTTGGGGTTAAAATTAATCAAAATTTATCAAAGTTCTCTAGCATAGTAGTTCTTTTTTGTTATCAAAGAATTTCATTCCTTAGTACAAAGTTGATGCCAGAGTTTTAATCACACCAAATTACATCGATCCTTAGTTCTGGTACTTCCTATCTTCCTGTTTGTTTGTTTCTTTCTTTCTTTTTTCTTTCTTTCTTCTTTCTTTCCTATTAGTTTTCTTTCTTTCTTTCTTTCTTTCTTTCTTTCTTTCTTTCTTTCTTTCTTTCTTTCTTTCTCTTGATGAACAACAAAAAAATGCAAACAAAAAAGACTGTCCTATTAGTTTCTTGAATAGGAAGGAAAAAAACAACACACATAAGTGAGTAAGCTATGGCTCTGCTTTATATATTAAACATTTTAATACTGATAATTACATTTTGAAAACTAAGACAATGTAATCATTAACTATCATGGGTTGGAACCCAAACTGTTAAAATTTACTAATTTGAAAACTTGAATCATATCTATCTAATGAGAGGAGTCTATCTTGAGCTTCTATTTTTATTCACCATGGCTCTTTAAATTGCAAACTACTAATGATCTGAATAGAAGAATAGCATCGGTTCCTGATTGGGCAATAAATGTTCATTCTTTTCCTTAAGTTCATAAACAGATACATTAGAAGGAATAGCTTTTTCAATCATTTTTTCCTAGGGAAAAGGGAAAAACAAAACAAAACAAAAAATAGCTTCTTAAGAAAGTTATGTATGGCTGTACTTGTAAATTAATAGTCTCTAGCCCAAAGGTAGGGGCCAAGTCTTTTATTAAATAATTCAATAAATAAGCATTCTTCTAAGTGAAAAGAATACAGTAATAAAAACAGAAAAAAATTTCTGCACTTAGGGTGCTTGTCTTCTACTTTTTTTTTTAAATATGTATTTTTTTTTTTAAGATTTTATTTATTTGACAGAGAGAAATACAGCCAGAGAGAGAACACAAGCAGGGGGAGTGAGAGAGGGAGAAGCAGGCTTCCTGCTGAGCAGGGAGCCCGATGTGGGACTCAATCCCGAGTCTCGGGGATCATGACCTGAGCCGAAGGCAGTCACTTAACAAACTGAGCCACCCAGGCGCCCCGTTGTCTTCTACTTTTTGAGACAATAATCAAACAGAATAAACAGGAAAACTATGTAAAAATTGTAAGGTTTTATGAAAGAGACCCCAAGGCAAAATGATCCATAGGATGAGCTTTATTGTCAGCACCCTCGGGCAAGGTTCTGCCACTCGGGAGAGGAGAGTTGGGGAAGTCAAGCTTGGGTTGGAGAGTGCAGGGGTTTTTAAGCATTATCGGTTCTGGGTCTGGATTCAGGTGGGTTTTTTTCCCATATTAGGCAAGGGAACATCATGTCCCTAGGTGATTGGCTGCACGGGGGGGGGAGTCCAGACAAGGGTGGGTGGTCCCTGACTGGAAAGTCCGGGATGGAAAGTTTCAGTTTACTGTCTATGTTTTGATGTACTGGAGATGACATGGTGGCGATGGGTGCTTTGGCGGGAAGATCAGCCATCTTGACTTAGTCTGTGATGTCCGCCATTTTGGGTGCCCCTGTCTCTCAGCCAGCCCAACAAGAATTTAGGTAATAATAAGTGTTAAGGAGAAGAATACAGTTGAAAAGAGGGATAAAAATTGTTGATGTCCGAGGGGAGGCTCAAATTTATATGAGGTAGGCAGGGAAGTTCTTACTGGAAAGATCATATTTAAATAAAGAAGCAAAATTGGTGAAGGAATAAGCCATGGAAATATCAGGAAAGCACATTCCAGAAAGAGAAAATAGAAAACACAAAGTCCCTGAGGCAAGAGGTGCCTGGTGTGTTTTTGAAACAGAGATGAGGCCATTGCAGTTGCAAACAAATAAACAAGAGAGAGAGTAGCACAAGATAAAATATGATGGTTATAGAGGTGCCTGGGTGACTCACTGCCTATCTACCTTTGGCTCAGGTCAGGATCCCAGGGTCCTGGATCGAGCACCCTCCCTTACTTCCCCCTCCCTCTCCCTGCTTGTTCACTCTCTTACTCTCTCTCTCAAATAAGTAATAAAATCTTTTTAAAAAATGAAGATGGTTAGGGGCACCTGGGTGGCTCAGTTATTAAGCATCTGCCTTCCACTCAGGTCATGATCCCGGAGTCCCAGGATTGAGCCCCACATCAGGTTCCCTGCTCCACAGGAAGCTTGCTTTTCCCTCTCTCACCTGTGTTTCTCTATGTCAAGTAAATAAATAAAATCTTCTTAAAAAATGGTTATACAAGTATCAACTATATAGAGTTTTACAGATCTTGATTTCCACTATGCACTATGAGTGATATATGAAGCCATTAGAGGCTTTAAGAACATTACAAGATCTGACTTAATTTTCAACAAGGTTGCTCTAGCACAGGAATTGAAAATAGACTGTAGGAGGCATAGCAGAATCAGAAATGCCAGTTAGGACGCTATTGCTGAAAACCAAGTAAGAATAAGGATAACTTAGACTAATGGAAGAACATAAGAAGCAATGTAAAAGTGACTGGATTTTGGACGTATTTTAAAGATAGAGCCAAAATGAATTACTGATGGATTGAGCATGGAGCATGTATGGTCAATAAATGCAGTCAATGAAGACATCAAGTAATCAAGAAGGCATCAAGTCGTTTGGCATATACATCAAGAAAAATGAAGCTGCCATCAACTGAGATGGGAAAGATTGAAAGAGAAGCAGGTTATGGGGGAGGATATCAGTCAATATTGACAAAAACATTTTGCAGTATTGGACCAGGTTTAAGAAAAAAATAATGAGAACAATTGGAACAGTGAAACAGACTATTTCTTCAAGGAGTTTTGCTTTCTAAGTAAGGAGATAGGTGAGACTACAACTGGAATGGGAATATAGTTGGTATTTTGTTGTATTTTAAGATGGAAGACATAACTAAGTATGGGTTTGGAAATACAATATCCAGAAGAGTTGAAAAAGATATTTCAGGAGAAGAATAGGAAAATTGCTCAAACACTGTGACTGACTCATTCCTTGGGATAATCCCCAAATTAAAATCGGCACATATTATATTTGCTACTCTTTTTAAAATATATTACATTATAACCTAATGTTCACAAAAATTGGGTAATAGCATCCATATAGCATATAGTAGCTTAATATTAAAATAAAATTAACAAAGATCTCAAAGGGGCTAAAAAATTTTCAGATACTACTCATTCTGTTATTAGCTTTTGAGAAACAACTTCAGACAAAATAACTTTGAATGGCCAATTATCTGCCTAAAATCTTTCCTGGGTTCTGAGTTAAAAAGCAAAACCTAACCAAACAAACAAACAAAACAAAAAATTCAGTTTGTCAAACATGCCCCCATATTTGTAAATTCATTGAATCATTTTAACCCCAGGCACAAATTAGTCAGGATACACCTAATTAGGCTACAGTAACAGCGCAAATTGTCAGTCTTTTATCACAAAATTAATTTATGTTTTGTTCTCACAATTTGTTCATTATGAATTGACAATGGGTGTTGCTCACTGTAGTCACTCAGAGAGCCAGGTTATTAAAGACTCCCTCTTTTACATGCTTTTACAACCTGGTTGAAGAGACTGTGAGAGTGATTCATACTGCCATTTAAGATAATTCTTCCAGGGATGCCTTGGTGGCTCAGTTGTTCTTTGGCTCAGGTCATCACCCTGGAGTCCCCAATGGAGCCCTGCATCAGGCTCCCTGCTTGGCGGGAAGCCTGCTTCTCTGTCTCTCATCCCCCACTGCTTGTGTTCCCTCTCAAAAGATAATTCTTCCAGAAAGCAATCCGTATTTTATTGGTTAAACTGAAACTACAATTTTACCATGAACCCCAACAACAAGAAAACTGAAATCTTAAATAATCTTAAGTAGTGACTACCACAACTGGGAAATATGAAACAAGCATGCATTCCTCTATCAGATATGTAAATTTGGATTTTGTGAAGTTTAAGAATGAGAATTGAAATGAATAAATTCTACATTCTTAGTGATTACAAAAGCATATTTTAATTAATGGCTTATAATGATCTATTTTAGCAGCAAGTTGTATGTTTGATGTGAGAAACATCAATTACCTCTGTATCTCCAATCTGGGTGTGGTTAGTGATGATTTTATAGTGGAAAGAAATCAACATTTTTAGGTGTAGTCATGGGAATTTAGTGTTAGTTTGGAACTCCTAAGTTCATGAAAACATCTCCTTTGAATCAAATCCTTTGAATTTGACTGTGGATATTAAATGACATTGGTATGGAGTATGATATATTATTGTATTAGTTATTTATTGCTTGTGATAAACTGCCACAAGACTTTGCAACTTAAAAGAAACACACATTTATCATGTAATAATTTCTGTGATCAAGAGTTTGACATGACTTGCCCAAGTCCTCTGTGTAGGGTCTCTCATAGGGCTGAAACCAAGGTGTTAGTTGAAGACTCAGGTGGGGAGGGTCCCACTCCTAAACTCTCTCACATGGCTTCTGGTATGATTCTATTCCTCAGGGGCTATTGAACTGAAGTTCTCAATTCCTCTCTGGGAATTCGCTGGAGGCTCTCCTTAGTTCCCCAACACTTAGGTTTCACCAAATTGTGTCTCTAAAGCAAGCACATGAAAAAAACATGACTACAGAAATCTCAGTCTATTCTAACCTAATCTTAAAAGAGATAATCCATCACTTTTGCCATATTCTGTTTGTTAGAAGTAAGTTATTGGGCCCAGCCCACACTTAAGAGGAAAGGATTATCCTGTTACCCATGGAGAACAGAGATAGAAGCAGTTGGCTACTGAGGACTAGGCTAGTTTGGAGAAGAAAATAGATAAGCAACTATGATACTATTTAATGAATGCCCTGATACTAGAAGTCCACATGTTATGGAAATAAACAGAAGACTTCCCTCACCCTCTGTATTAGTTAAAGGATTAGTATAGCTCAAAGATCTGGATTGGAAAATATAATGCCAACACTATAGGGAACACACAAAAAAATAGACCTAGCCCAGATCACCAGGCCCCTGTAATCTATAGTAAGTCTTAATTATAGTATTTGATATCTGAAAGAAATACTAACATTCATCATCACAAATATTCATTACAAAGTTGTTTCTTTAAACTTAAGTAACTAGAGCATGTGAATATTGCATTATTTCTTTGAATAATTTCCATTCCTATATGTGATAGTAAGTAGCAACAAGAGTGAAACCTTTGGCAATTTTTAAAGATATGGATATAGTTAAGTTTAGATAAGTACTCAAACTTCTGAGCTCTAACTCCAAAAATTTTTTAACTTATTTTACCAATACTAAAGGTATGTTATTCTTCTCACCTTTAGTCACTTAGTGACCATTTATCCTTTCTTGAAAATATACCCAAAGAAGCATAATTAGCAGCTGGCAATTGATCTCTTTTTCTTCTTAGTGAGAACATAGGTCACAGCTCTCTCTCTGTGAAGTATAAGTATTTTTTCACAAACAGTAGTCCATAACTGTTTCTGCTTTTTCATTAGCATCAGCATATTGCTTAACCTTGAGGTTAGTTGTTTTGAGAGTCTGCATCTATGTGTAAATGCCTTATTTTGCAATGCAGAGGTGATACTAAAATATCTTGCTCTGAAGATTACATTAATTTTCAGTGAAAATGACAATATTGTTTTGTAACTCTCCCATAAGTTCTACAAAGGATCATGTTGGATTCTGTAATTTCTTGCTAAAACCAGGCAATTGACAAAGCACATAGCATGATTTTTAACCAAAGAATTACAAAGGCATACTTCAAAACATTGCACAACATATATTCTTTTCTATGTCATTTACAGTCTGGGGGAAGCAGTAGTATTTCTGAGTATACTCTGCCACAAAGTAAAGGTCAATAAATATTGAAAGAATATTTCACTAAATGATGATTAAGTAATTAGTATCATTGGCACTATTCTTTAATTTCGAAAAGACAGGCTATTATATGTATTTTGATTGTAAAAATTACTGTTACCCAACAAAAGAGGTGGAACAATCCAGTCTTAAGTAAAATTTTCCAAATGTTCCTCTTGGAATTCCTTACTTTTCTTTCTGAAGAACAACAAAGACAAATCCAAACATAGGAGAAATTCCATCTGTATAGAACCAACTCTTGATAAATGAGTTAGAGATGTTCTGGTCACAGTAAAGGAATTCTTAGAGAAATAAGAGCTGCTGTTAAGTAACTCAGCTGGGAAAAATATAGGAATGCAATCGCCAAGATCTGCATGCAAGTTGGTATAAGTCCTGCCCCCTCTTTCTGTCTCTTATCTGATCCCCAGTGGTTCAGCTCCACAGATTGCCATCAGTGAACCCCAAGAAAAGAAATCTAAGATGTCTTTCTATGAAGTGTAGTGTAATAATGGAGACACTTGATGTTCATTGGATGGGTTTTCTCTTTTTCCCACTAGAGAAACCTTATGCCTGGGGAGCCTGTTAGTATAGTTCTGTGCTGGCTCAGAGCCAGAGTGATATGGTCAAAATGAAACTGTTCTTCTTACTCTTCTCATGTGGTTTTTCTCTCTGTGTTCCAAGAGGGTGATTCAAACTCACTCTCAGGTTCTGGGATTTTCACAATGGTATTTGTCTATGGATAGTTGTTCATTGGTCTTCTTGAGGGTTACTGGAGTCAAGAATGACTGATTTTTCCATTTTGAGGACATTATTCCTAGTTGGTTTTCCTGTATTCTTTTCTATCATCTTTCTTCTTGGTTCACATTCTTCTTTCTTCTTTTATATCTCAGATTTTAAATTTGTTATTTTGTCATTTAACCTTCAACTAGATGTTAGCTTGAAATATAAATTTGTTTTATGTATTAAATAAAATTTTGTGTTAATAGTTTCAATTCTAAGAGCACGTAGTTGCATTCCTCTTATCCAAAGAATAAAGCTCCTCCTAAAGTTAATTATATATTTGTTTTTATTTCTCTTTATAGTTTTGCAGTGATTTTCTTCTGAGGGTACACAGCCACAGACACATAATAGAGATTATTCTGCTAGGAGCTAAAAGTAAGGTTAAAAGTAAGGAGCTAAAAGTAAGGCAAGAGGTAAAAGTAAGCTAGAAGTAAGGCATAAAATCAAACATTTTAGGTAATCTTTGAATCTCAACTTGAAGGTTAATACTATCTTTAATACACTTACCTGGTCCTCCTGTCTTTAGGAAAAATAAATAAGTCTACAGTCAAAGGAAAATAATAGAGAATTTAAAAGTTCTTAGTATATTTCTTAGCTATTGGATTATAGAAGTCTTTTCTAGCCCTACCTGTGTAATCCACATACATATGGCACAGTGGATATTATCGGGGGATATGTACTTGATATGCATGCAGAGCATAGGGCAATATGTGTGTAATACTTTGAATAGTGTTTCTCCAAAATTCATGTCAACACAGAACTTCAATATGTAAACTTATTTGGAAATAGAGCTTTACAGGTTATATTAAGTTTAGATGAGATCACACTGGAGTAAGGTAGACCATAAATCCCATGACTGGTTCCTTTATAAAAAGAGAAAAGAACACTCAAAGAAACGCAGAGAAGGCCATATGAAGATTAAGGCAGAGAGGGGAATGATGCAGCTAAAAGCCAAAGAGTGGCAAAGATTGCTAGGAACAACCTGAAGCTAGAAAAAGGCAAGGAAGAATCCTTCCCTAGAGCCTTCAGGAGGAGTATGTGCCTGCCAACAGCTTGATTTCAGACTTCCAATTTCTAGAATTGTGAAAGAATAAATTCCTGTTACTTTAAGTCACCAACTTTGTAGTATTTTTTCAAGGCAGCCCTAGAAATCTAATAATGTATGTTCTGCCAGCTTCTTTATGTTGTGGTTTGGAATCTACGGAAATTGCTCTTGATACCTTCCTATTTGGGCAACATAAATTTATACAGTTTTTTTTTTTTAACTTCTCAAGTTTAACCAATTAAGTAAACTGAAATTTATTCAAAGTCAGTAATATTTATTACATATTCCAGTGAGTTATAAATATTTCTCTACACATTTGTTCTGCCAGCTAAACTATAATTTCTCCTTGATATGAATTATATTACTCACATATATCCACAACCAATCAATAAGTGTTAAAAGAAAAATAAGAGGCTATAGGGAGAGCAAAGAAGGGAAGTAAGGAGAAGGATAAGAGAGTAAAGGAAAGCAGAACAGAAAAATAAAGGAACATTTTATGATAACTTGCTGGCACTATTTGAGGATTTCCAGAGCCATTTGGAAACTTTAAAGTATGCATGGGGAGGTTATCTTTTAAGGAATGGAATGGAATAAGAACCAGAAGTGAGTATAAATATTGTATTTTATTAACAAGAATAAATATCATTGACTACTCATCATATACAAGGCACTATGTTAAGTAACAGCCATGAATTATCATGCTTAAAATTTACCGAAAAACTTCTGAAGCAGCAACAAATGTTATTGTACTCACAGTGTGTCAAAATATATCTAAAATCCCAAATGTGTAGAAAATGGCAAATTGGGTATTTAAACCCAAGACAACTGTAATTTGCAGCCATTTTCTTTTTTTCTTTTAAAAAATAACTTATAGGGCGCCTGGGTGGCTCAGCTGGTTAAGCGACTGCCTTTGGCTCAGGTCATGATCCTGGAGACCCGGGATCAAGCCCCACATTGGGCTCCCTGCTCAGTGGGAAGCCTGCTTCTCCCTCTCTCAGTCCCTCTGCTTGTGTTCCTTCCCTAGCTGTGTTTCTCTCTGTTAAATAAATAAATAAAATCTTTAAAAAAATAACTTATACTTTATTTTTTCAGTGTTCTAAGATCCCTTGTTTATGCACCACACCCACTACTCCATGCAATATGTGCCTTCCTTAATACCCACCACAAGGCTCACTCATCCCCCCACCCCCTCCCTTCCAAAACCCTCAGCTTGTTTCTCAGTGTCCACAGTCTCTCATGCTTTGTCTCTCTCTCTTATTTACCCCAGTTCACATTTCCTTTCCTTCTCTTAATGTCCTCCACATTACTCCTTATGATCCACAAGTAAGTGGAACCATATGATAATTGACTTTCTCTGTTTGGCTTATTTTACTCAGCATTATCTCCTCCAGTCCTGTCCATGTTGACAGAAAAGTTGGGTATTCATCCTTTCAGATGGAGTAATATTCCATTGTATATAAAGTCATCTTCTTTATCCATTCATCTGTTGAAGGGCATTTTGGCTCTTTCCACAGTTTGGCTACTGTGGAACTTGCTGCTATGAACATTGGGATATATACGGCCTTCCTTTTCACTACATCTGTATCTTTGGGGTAGATATCCAGTAGTGCAATTGCAGGGTCATAGCGTATCTCTATTTTTTTTTTTATTTTTTAAGGAATCTCCACACTGTTTTCCAAAATGGCTGTATCAACTTGCATTCCCACCAACAATGTAAGAGGGTTTCCCCTTTCTCCACATCCTCTCCAGCACTTGTTGTTTCCTGTCCTGTTAATTTTGGCCATTCTAACTGGTGTAAGGTGGTATCTCAACATGATTTTGATTTGAATTTCCCTGATAGTTAGTGATGATAAACACTTTTTTATGTGTTTGTTAGCCATTGTTATGTCTTCTGTGGAAAAGTATCTGTTCATGTCTTCTGCCCATTTTTTGATGTGATCATCTTTTCCTGGGGTATTGAGTTTGAGGAGTTCTTTATAGATCTTGGATATCAGCCCTTTGTCTATAGTGTCAATGGATATCAGCCCTTTGTCTGTAGTGTCATTTGCAAATATCTTCTCCCATTCCATGGGTTATCTTCTCCCATTCCAAATATCATTTTATGATAGAGTTGAGGGTCCATATCTGTACAAATATCCCTGATGTATATGGATGCCAAGATTCTCAACAAGATCCTAGCTAATAGGATCCAACAGTTCATAAAAAGGTTATCCACCATGACCAGGTGTGACTTATCCCTGGATGCCAGGGTAGTTCAACATTAGCAAATAAATCAATGTGATAGAACAAATCAATAAGAGCAGAGAGAAGAACCACATGGTCCTCTCAATTGATGCAGAAAAAACATTTGACAAAATACAGCATCTGTTCCTGATTTTTTTTAAGATTTTATTTATTTATTGACAGAGAGAGATCACAGGTAGTCAGAGAAGTAGGCAGAGAGAGGAGGAAGCAGGCTCCCCGCTGAGCAGAGAGCCTGATGTGGGCCTCGAGCCCAGGACCCTGCGATCATAACCTGAGCTGAAAGCAGAGGCTTTAACCCATTGAGCCACCCAGGTGCCCCAGCATCTGTTCCTGATTAAAACTATTCTGTGTATAGGAATAGAGAGAACATTCCTCAACTTTATAAAATCAATCTATGAAAAACCCACAGTGAATATTATTCTCAATGGGGAAAAGCTAACAGCCTTCTCATTGAGATCAGGAACAAGACAAGAATGCCCACTCTGCCACTGTTGTTCAACACAGTGTTAGAAGTCCTAGCAACAGCAATCAGACAACAAAAAGAAATAAAAGGTATTCAAATTGGCAAAGAAGAAGTTAAATTCTCTCTCTTCACAGATGACATGATATTTTATATGGAAAACCCAAGAGACTCCACCCCCAAACTACTAGAACTCAAACAACAATCAGTAATGTGGCAGGATACAAAAACAATGAACAAAAATCAGTTGTGTTCTTATACACTAACAATGAAAATATAGAAAGAGAAATCAGAGGATCGATTCCATTTACTATAGCACCAAAATATGTAAGATACCTTGGAGTAAGGTTAACCAAAGATGTAAAGTACTCAAATAAGTACAGAGCACTCATGAAAAAAATTTAAGACACAAAAAGATGGAAAAGCATTCTATGCTCATGGATCAGAAGAATAAGCATTGTTAAAATGTCTGTACTGTCCAAAGCAATCTATACTTTCAATGCCATCCCAATCAAAATCCCACCAGCAGTTTTCAAAGTGCTGGAACAAACAATCCTAACCCTGAATTGCTAAGGAAATGTTGAAAAAGGTAAACAAAGCTGGGGGCATCAGGTTACCTGATTTCAAGCTTTATTACAAAGCTGTGATCACCAAGACAGCATGGTACTGGCACAAAAGAGACACATAGATCACAGCCATCTTCCTGACATTTCTATTACGTCTTCCAATATGATGCTAAGAAGGACTCCATCATTTGTTCTATGGTTCTTTTAAGGTCTCTCGGCTTTGGCCTGTTTTGGTCCTCTCAAGCCTATTTCTGGACAAATATTTCACTATAAAACTTTGTTCTGAACTTTTCAACTCCTTTGCTTCTCACCCTCACTGCAAGCAAGACTTGGCCCTCTTCATTGGCATCAAACATGGACAGGGATTTGACTATTTTCTGAGTTAGCCATGCCTGCAAAGATAGCATTCAATTTTCATTCCATTTCTGATGCTTGGAACTGCCAGGGACATCAATGTTCTAACAGTATCAGTAGCACTCGCCAAGCAACAACATCAAATAAATTATTGTAAAAATTGGTCTCATGTTTTTTCATTTATCATGAGTCCTCTATAAATAAATATTTAAGTTCTTTCCTTTCACACTTGGCTCTTCTTCTGAAGACTATAGCAAATTTGCTACCTCAAAATATGCTCATTGTTAAATGGCAAACACAAACCAGAAAGTTAATTTTAAGCATATATTAAAAAATACCACATTATTCTTTTGATGATACTTAAGTTGTATACTAACCATATTATTCTGGGGAAAATTGATTCTGACAGCTATGTTCAGACTGAAACCATACTGTATTCCAACACAGAGTTTTTGCAAGGAAAATGGCATAGTCTATGAGCCAAAAAGAGGAATATAAAAATGTGCATTTTGAAAAAGAGATTATGCCCAAACTCACTCACTTCAGCAAATTGTTTTTAGTATATTATACAGTGTCTTACACTTAAGGGATGTGATAAGATACTGGCTTTAATTCACAGCCACACAACCTCTGACTGTGTTTTTTTAGCAACAATTTCAAATTTTTGATAAATAAGTATAAAGCCAATTTGCATTTTGCAAATAACTGAATATTCTGCTTTGGGTTGGGTGGACTCAAATCGAACAGTTCCTAGGAAGTTTATGATAATCATGCTTTCTTTTTAAGCAGCTCCTTATGGTTAATCAGTACATCAAGAGAGAGTTCATTTCTACTTAAAGTTTAGTTATGTAAATAAGCATAATGGACAGAGATCAGACAATCAAACTATCATATGAAAATTAAAAATAGAAGTAAATTAGAAGAAAATGTTTATTGCTTATTTGCATTTTCAGAGGGCATACACAGTAGTTTTTGATGCATCACTCATTACAAGGCTTAATAATTAGCTCCAGTATAATTAACTGTTAAATCAAGAAAATGTAGCCAGCTTTGCTGATGAAAAGCTTAAATAGTGCTGGGTTCTCAAGTACTTAAGGTAGACCAATACTCTACTTTTCTTCCTTTATAATTTCAGTAATGCCTACCCATTAGAGGAGAAGTGAACTAATTACAAATCTTGAAAATGTTAATACTAATAGTAATATTTCAATGTCATAATATATTTTTATTGTTAAAATATTTTTTAACAGCTAAAGCTTTTTGACAAATCTTTAACATTAGATATTTTGCAAGGGCCTTTTCAAAAATGGTATAGATTGATAAAATTTAAATGAGGGTGCTTTGTTTTCTAAACATTTTAAAAGAAATGTCATCTATAATAAATAACAAGTATACAAATTTTAAGAAGTGATAGAAAGATCTCTCTTTTTTAAAGATTTTATTTATTTATTTGACAGAGAGAGAGATCACAAGTAGGCAGAGAGGCAGGCAGAGAGAGAAAGCAGGCTCCCTGCCAAGCAGAGAGCCTGATGGGGGCCTCGATCCCAGGACCCTGAGATCATGACCTGAGCCAAAGGCAGAGGCTTTAACCCACTGAGTCACCCAGGCGCCCTAGAAAGATCTCTTAAATAGTACATGAAGAAAAATTAATAAGACTATTAAAATTAAAGATGTTGGTTTATCAGAATACTATTTATTTATATTTATTTATACATATTTATTTATATGTGAAAAATAAAGCTACAGAGTAGAAGCTATATATAAAGTGTACAGTAATATATATGTAATGTGACTACACTAGAAAGTTTTTATCTTGAACACATAAAGGATTTTTCAAGTCAACAAGAAAAGAAAAGTGACACCTTTTTTTTTTATGAGAGAAGAATTGAACAGGCACCTCATAGAGGAGGATAACCAAATGGTCAATAATCATTAATAAAAAAACATTAGGGAAATGAAAATTAAAACCACAGTTTCATACATGCTCATCAGAAAGACAGACAATTCTATGTATTAGTGAGTAACTGGAACACATGCAGTGCTGATAGGAACATAAATTGGTACAATAATTTAGGGAAGTGATTGTCATTTTCTACTAAAGCATACTATGTGACTCAGCAATTCCATTCATTTGACTAAAAGAAATTCATTCACACATGTAAAAAAATAATGTTCAAAAATGTAGATAGTAGGGGCACCTGGTGGCTCAGTTGGTTAAGCAACTGCCATTGGCTCAGGTTATGTTCCCAGAGTCCTGGGATGGAGCCCCAAATTGGGCTCCTTGCTCGGCGGGAAGCCTGCTTCTCCCTCTCTCACTCCCCCTGCTTGTGTTCCCTCTCTAGCTGTGTTTCTCTCTGCCAAATAAATAAACAAAATCTTAAAAATAAAAAAAGAATGTAGATAATAGTATTCTTTATGATAGCCCCAGATTTCTGGCAACTCAAATATCTTTCAAGATTAAAATGGATAAATAAAATGATTTTATTCCAACAACAATTATACGGTTAGAACAAAGCTATTGTTAAACATGAAATACAATGAATTTTATAAACATTGTATTGACTAAAATAAGCTAGGCACAAAAGAGAACAAACTATATGGGTACTAGTAAAGTTCTTTTTCTTCATCTGTGGGCTGGTTACATTAGTGTGTTCACATTGTGAAAAGCTATTAAGTTTGCAATCTGTAGATTTTTTTGGTATGTAATATATACTTTAGTAAGAACTTAACATAAAAATAAAATCAAATGGGAAAAAGGAAATATTTTTTGCAACAAAAATCAAGCAGCAAAATGGTACTTTAAGAAAAATAAACAGGAAAATTTCATTTGGGTAGATAATAAAACATGCTAAGATTATTTATGTTAATGAGGACAAACCCACTCCTGCAAAGAAACACAAACATTCGTTTTTATCTAATCTTTAGTCTCATAGACTTTAAAGAGGCAGAAAAACTTCATGAAAGGTCATAGCTTGAGAGTTAAACATATCTAGGGAAGGAATCCTAATTCCAAAAATCATTATTAGCTGTATGATTTTAAGCAAGGAATCATTTAAATGTTAATGAAATGGGGATAAAAATATCTACCTGGAAAGACTTTGCTAAGATTTAAAAATGATATAAGTAAGTTTAATTTATAGTGCTTGCCACACAGTATGTGCTCAATATATCATAGTTTAAAAATAGAGAGCTTAGAGATATAATCTTATATATATGCAAACTAAAGTCCACATTTAAGTATAAGAACATACAAATGGAGACACAGGAACATGCAGTTTAAAGACGTAAGGGACAGTTTATTATTTGACCACAATATCCAAAAAAAATTTTCTTTGTAGTTGTCAGAAAATTTCAGCCCTTCAAGTGCCTATGAATTATGAGAGAAAAATTTATAAATAATAATGTAGTAATTCATCTTACTTATTTGCCTGATCTACCACAATTATATTTTTTATAGATTTCAGACCACAAAAGAAAAATAATCCACCATTGAATTAGTATTGTTAGCTCTTGTGATGTTTACCATTTTATGTAGCTAGATTTTTCAAACTAAGTACTAAAAAATCTATTTATTTATTCCCGGTTACAGTAGTGTAACAGTGGGCCTTGTGAGTTCTTGCACCACGACATGAGTAAATCCTGAAAATTCATCTGTAATGTAAGTCTATGTAAGCCAGCAAAATTTTAAATAAGGAAATAAATGAATATGTTAGGACAATGTCACTCAAAATGGTAGGTAGACTTTATCATCTTCTAACAGTCTAAATTGCCTGAAACAACCATGAACAGTTTTAAATTTTATAAAGAAGAAATTGTAAAAAAAAAAAAATCTAACTCTTATTGTGAACTAAATTAAAAAGAAAACTAATATGGTGGTATATGTATCCATAATGACAGTTCTACTGTCTTGATGTAAAAACAACCATAGACAATACATAAATAAATGAATGGCCCTGTGTTTCAATAACAGTTTATTTACAAAAACAGGAGATGGAATATATTTGGCCTAGAGGTCATTTTTTATTGACCCTTGCCCTAGGCCATTAATGTCACACAGCTGAAGC
The DNA here is from genome assembly GCA_004023965.1 of Spilogale gracilis. NCBI lineage: Eukaryota > Metazoa > Chordata > Mammalia > Carnivora > Mephitidae > Spilogale > Spilogale gracilis. The sequence goes on along the minus strand of PITA01003481.1, from coordinate 19,413 downwards.
TAGGTTGTTACCACTGTTAGATACTGATCAATTTGGAGGAGAGATAAAAATATGGGAAAGGGGACAATGTCCACTTTCTTAAGGACCATTACTAGGAATAGTACACATCACTTCTGCTCAAATTTCAGTGGTGAAAATTAGTCATATCTACCTGCAGTGAAAGCTAGAAAATGTAATATTGAACAGATTTGTCTCTGCTAAAATTCTATTAATGTGGAAAAAGAGCAGAATAAAATGTGAAGATTCAACAACCTCTGACACCTAAGGACAGCCTCATTTTCTCCAAGATGCCTGATTTCTAATCCTAGCTTTGTACTTTACTTAATATAATATTTTTTGTAAATTCACCTCTTGTTTCTTTGATATTCTTATTCATAGACAATAGAAACAATAGGAAACAATAAAACTCACCTCATATGGCTTTATTGGTGAATGTTAAACGTTATCACATTTAAAGCACTTTGAATCCTTTGAAACAAAGCCTCAAAATTGCCTTTATATCCTTAGAGGTAATGCTAATTTACATTTAACAGATTAAGAAACAGAGGTTCAAAGATTTGAGCGCCTTATTTAAGATCACATAGTTAATAGATAGCAGACCAAAATTGAAACCAGGTCTTTGATTTCATACTTTCACTCCACTACACAGTGAGTACACCACACAGTGGAATAAGAGCATGTGTAGAATACCAAATGCAATTTTTAAAACTATATGATATGACAGCATATCTGCATATTGATTGGATTGACCTAATTGGAAGTCGAATTTTAATGAAAAAAGAATAGAGACAGGGTAATTTCAAAGTCTTGAATAGGCAAGGAAAGTTGGGACTGAGTCCATTAGAAGAGAGCTTGACCGTAGGTAGAAGCACAAATATCAGTAGCAGCAAGAGGGAGGAGGAAATGCAGGGATGCAAGTGCATACAGGGTTATATGGTGTGGTGTATGGTGGTGGAAGCATAAGAAAGTTTTCTTCTAACGGCTTTTATTTTCTTTTTTATCCCCCAGTTTATGGAGGTATAATTCACAAAATATTGAGATATTTAAAGTGTACAATTCGTTCATCATCAGGGAAATACAAACCGAAACCACATTGGTGGTTTACCTCACACCTGTCAGAATGACTAAAATTAACAACATAGGAAAGAGCAGATGTTGGTGAGAATGAAGAAAAAGGAAAAACCTCTCATACTGTTGGTGGGAATGCAAACTGGTGCAGCCACTCTGGAAAACAGTATGGAGGTTCCTCAAAAAGTTAAAAATGGAACTATCTTATTATCTAGCAATTGCACTAGTAAGTATTTACCCAAAGGATACAAAAACAATGATTCAAAGGGGCACATGTACCCCAATGTTTATAACAGCATTATCAACAATTGCTAAATTATGGAAAGAGCCCAAATATCCATTGACTATGGATAAAGAGGTCACACACATACACACACACACCACACACACACACACACACACACACTGGACTATTACCCAGCCATCAAAAAGAATAAAATCTTGCCATTTGCGATGACATGGATGGAGCTAGAGAGTGTTATGCTAAGAAAGATCAGTCAGTTGGAAAGATAAATTTCACTCATATGTGTAATTTAAGAAACAAAACAGATGAATATATGGGAAGGGGGGGGAAAGAATGGAAGCAAACCATAAGAGACTCTTAGCTATAGAGAACAAACTGAGGGTTGCTAGAGGGGAGATGCACAGGGGATGGACTAGATGAGAGGCCAGTAAGGAGGGCACTTGTGATGAGCACTGGGTATTGTATATAAGTGATGAATCACTAAATTCTAATCCTGAAACCAATATTATACTATCTGTTCACTAACTAGAATTTAAATGAAAACTTTAAACCCATAAACTATATAGCCTATAACAACACAAAATGATACACAATTTGATATACCTATACACTGTGAAAGGATTCACTGCACTGAGTTCATTAATACATCATTTCACATATGTGCCTTTATTTTCTTTGATTTTTTTCTTTTTCTTTTCTTTTCTCTCTTTCTTTTCTTCTCTCTTTCTGTTTCTTTTTTCTTTCTTTTTTTCTTTATTTATTTACTTGTTTCTTTCTAAATTTATTTTATGTGTGCCTGGTGTTTTGATAAGAATATTTAAGTTTGGGCACCTGGGTGGCTCAGTTGGGTTAAAGCCTCTGCCTTCCGCTCAGGTCATGATCTCAGGGTTCTGGATCGAGGTCCACATTGGTCTCTCTGCTCGGCAGGGAGCCTGCTTCCTCCTTTCTCTCTGCCTGCCTCTGCCTGCTTGTGATCTCTCTCTTTAACAAATAAATAAATGAAATCTTTAAAAAAAAAAAGAATATTTAAGTTCTACTCTCTTAGGAAATGTCAATTATACAACACAATGTTATCAACTATAGTCACCACGTTATACATTAGATATTCAGACCTTATTCATCTTATAAATGAGCTTTTATATCTTTTACAAACCTCTTCCTATTTTCCCCAGCCTCCATCCACTGGCAATCAGTTTTCGACTGTGTTTCTGTGAGTTTACTTCCTTTTAAAAAAAATAATAATTCCACATATGAATGATACCATGTTGTATTCATCTTTAGTTGGCTTATTTTACTCAGCATAACACCTTCCTGGTTTATCCATGTTGTCACAAATGACAAGATTTCATTTATTTAGGACTGAATACTATTCCTCTGTGTGTGGGGGGGGGTATGTGTATATCACATTTCTTAATTTTTTTTTTTTGAGATTGTATTTATTTATTTGACAGAGAGATAGAGCACAGGTAGGCAGAGAGGCAGGAAGAGAAAGAGGTGGAAGCAGGCTCCCTGCTGAGCAGACAGCCCATTGTGGGGCTTGATCCCAGGACCCTGAGATCATGACCAGAGCCAAAGGCAGAGGCTTAACCCACTGAGCCACCCAGGTTCTCCTGTGTATTACATTTCTTATATCCAGTTATCCATCAATGGACATTTAGGTTGTTTCCATATTGTGGCTATTGAAGTAATGCTGCTATAAGCATGGGAGAACAGATATCTCCTACAGATAATTATTTCATTTCCTCTGGCTACACACCCAAAAGTGGGATTGCTGAGGTGTATAGTAGTTCTATTTTTTAATTTCTTAAGAAACCTCCATACAGTTTTCCACAGTGGCTATCCTAGTATATTCCTATCAGTAGTAAACAAGGATTCCCTTTCCCTTCACATCCTTGCCAGCATTTGTTACCTCTTATTTTTTGTTTGTTTGTTTGTTTTTATAAGAGACAGCAGGTGTGAGGTGATACCTCACTGTGGTTTTGATTTGCATTTTTCTGATTATTAGTGATATTAAGCACCTTTCATTACCTGCTGGCCATCTGTATGTCTTCTTTGGAAAAATGTCTATTTTGGTCCTTTTCCCACTTTTTTCCATTGGTAGGTGTTATTATTATTATTATTATTATTATTATTATTTTATTTTGTTATTGAGTTATATGAGATCCTTGTATATTTTCGATATTAACTATTTATAAAATGTGTAGTTTGTAAGTATTTTCTCCTATTCTATAGATTGCCTTTTCATTTTGTTGATTGCTTCCTTTGCTAGGCAGAAACTTTTTAGGTTGTTGTAGTTCCACTTATTTTTTATTTTTGTTTTTGTTCTTCTGTTAAAAGCTATATACATAGCTAAGCCCAATGTCAGAGAGTTTACTCTCTATATTTTCTTCTAGGAGTTTTATGGCTTTAGTTCTCTTACTCAAGTCTTTAATAAAATTTGAGTTGATTTTTCTGTATGGTGTAAGACAGGGGTTTAATATCATTCTTTTGCATATGGATGTCCAATTTCTCAACATCATTTATTGAAGAGATTATCCTTTCCTCATTGCATTATTTTTTAGCTTCTTTCTCAAAAATTAATTGACCATATGTATATGAATTTATTTCTGGGGTCTCTATTCTATTCCATTGTTCTGTATGTATGTCTGTTTTAAGGCCAATACCTTACTATTTGTTTTGTTTGTTTTTTAGTTTGTGTCATTTATAACCACTTTCACTTACTGTTTTGATTACTATAGCTTTGTAATATAGTTTGAAATCAGGGAGTGTAATGCCTCAAACTTTGTTCTTTCTCAGGATTACTTTGGCTATTCAGGGATATTTGTGGTCCCATACAAATTTTAGGATTGCTTTTCCTATTCTATGAAAAATGTTAGTGGAAGTTTTGTAGGGTTTGCATTGAATCTGTAGATCACGTTAGGTAGCATGGACATTTTAACGATAGTTATTCTTCCAATTCATGAACACAGAATATATTTCCCCTTGTGTCTCCAATTTATTTCATTACTGATTTATAGTTTTCAACGTACAGATCTTTCACTATTTGGTTAAATTCATTCCTAAGTATTATATTCTTTTTAATGCTATTGTAAATGGGATTATTTTCTTAGTTTCTATGATAGTTTACTGTTGGTGTATAGAAATGCAACTAATTTTCCTATGTTGGTTTCATATCCTACAATTTTATTAAAATTATTTATTAGTCCTAGTAGGGTTTTTTGTGGAATCTCTCTCTCTCTCTAGAGAGAGAGAGTATATGCATGCACATACATTTTACTTCTTTCTTTTGGATTTGGATGTTTTATTTAAAAGTCTTTGTCTTTTTGTTGTCTAATTGTTCTGTCTGACTTCCAATGTTATGTTGAATGAAAGTGGTGAAAGCAGGCATCCTTGTCTTGGTCCCGATCTAAGATGAAAAGCTTTCAGCTTTTTACCATTGAGTATGATGTTACCTCTGGGTGTGTCATATAAGGCCTTTTTTATATCAAAATATGTTCTTTCTATACCTAGTTTGTTGATAATTTTTATCATGAAAATGTTGAATTTTGTCAAATGTTTCTTCTATATGTTTTGAGATGCCATGTGGTTTTCATCTTTCATTTTGTTAATGTGGTGCATCAGATTTGTTGATTTACAGATGTTGAGACAACTTTATGTCCCTAGATGAAATCTTAGGTGATCATCATGCAGGCTTTTCTTTTCTTAGTGAACCAGATAGCAGGGTCATAGTAAGATGAAAGGAAGAATGTCAGAGGTGTGAGAGAAGTGTGTGAAAGAGTTTTCTCTGAGACAGGGAGAACTTTTAGGTAAGAGAAATTCAGAAAAAATCTAGGTAGCATTAAGTGCCCTCGTAATTGATCACATTAAAAACAACAACAACAAAACAAAAACAAACAAACAAACAAAAAACCCCAGAAGATCAGTATAGTTTTGTGTTTTCCCCCACCCAAGTCAGCTGCCAAAATGTAGATGCTTTTTGATAGGCAGATACTTGTTTTGAACCATGCTTAGGCTCTAACTAAGGGATTATGTCAGGAGAGTGGTAGAAAAAGGAGCTGAAAGTGCATGCAAGAAAATCAATCTAGTAATGGACTACAGACAACATGTTGGATAGAAATGGATTGGATAATATAGAGGAGTGAGAAACAGTTATAAGGAGGTAGAAACAAAGGCAGTTTTCTTTAGAACCTAGTGGAATCAATGAATTTTAATTGGAGAAGAGGGAGTAAACTGGAAAGATAGGGTGTTGTATTCAAATGGTGGAATATTGAAAATGAGATGGTGGGAGAGATTGATGTTAAAAGTATCTGGTTGGGTAAAGAGGAGATTAAAAAACAAGAAGGTGGTCAAAAGCTACTGGGGAAGATGATCTACACTGATATTGAAATTACTAAGAATTGGGTGACTGGGTGGCTCAGTTGGTTAAGCCACTGTCTTCAGCTCAGATCATGATCCCAGAGTCCGGGGATCGAGTCCCACATCAGGCTCCCTGCTCCGTGGGGAGTCTGATTCTCCCTCTGTCCCTCTCCCCTCTCATGCTCTTTTCTCATTCTCTCTTTCTCAAGGAAATAAAAATGAAATCTTAAAAAAAAGGAATTACTAAGAATTGGATAAAAATGGTAATAGAAAGAATAATAGTAAATAAGTTGCTAAAATATTCAAGGAATTAGAAGCAGGGATCAGGGAATTTTAGATGATTATAATAAGGAGAAATTCCAACTACAGACTGATGGTAAGGATGATATTATAATTTTGTTTCTTCTGAACTTTATGTTTTTTAAATTTTTTGAGGACTATTCAGTGAATAAAAATGATTTACTATGAATAACAGTCATTTTCAAAACTGGAAACAATGGACAAGAAGCTCTGAGGAGTTCAAGATTTCTTATACTTCAAAAATAAAATCACAATAGAAGTAGTTAAGTCTATCTAATGAGAGAAGATGCATTTGAAATTCAATGAACCAACTGACCTAACTTTTAGAAATATTTTGATGATTATAATTAAGTTGCTTAAACCTGTACTGGTCTCAACTTCAGTGCCAACATCAGCATACAATCCCTGAAGATGCACAGAAATGAAAACAAATAATTACTTATAAAGAAGTCACATCACATGCAAACATATTGGTAATTGGGCCTTGCACTGCAAACATTAGGTCTTTTTAAGCATAGCTAAGAAATATGCCACATTTAATGGTTGTAGAACTCAAAGCAAATCCAACTAGCACAACTACATAAACATTACACATTATACAAAGAATAAATTTTGTGGTCAGCAAAACCATATAAGAGTTAGAAAATGTTAAGGTACCATTTGGGAAGAATGATTCTGATTTATAATGCTTATGTTTACTGTTTCAACACACTTAGGTTCTGTTTATATATCACTAAAACATTAGGTCATTTAATTGACCAAACAACTGGTTTGACTGCATTTTAAACTGAATTGACTGAATTTCTAAATTTACTTAGTCGCAGACTTAACAAAACCATAAAATGGAAAAAGGATTATTATTTCCAGTTCTATGTACTTAAGCAGCAGAAAAGCTTTGGAAATCATGTTAATGTAATAAAGCAAGGAGAAGAGGCAAAGCTGAGGCTCCCTGACATTTGTAATGTCATGCAAAGAGGAAAATAAAAAGTATGTCCTAGAGGCTCAGGTTAGGAGCATGGTAAAGCCTAATTGACATAATTAAGGCAGGGTGGGATTTATTAAACTGGCCACATAAATTGGTGCTTAGCCATGATCAGAATGAATCCTGTAGAGTCAAAGGAAATCAAGGGACTGGCTTTGCTGTTCTGTCATACCACAAAGCTGGTGTGGAATATAATATTCAAAGTAAATACTATTTTTTATCAAACTGGGAATGCCTTAGGACTTCAGTATTTAGAGGGTCTATCTTTTTTGTATGTTGCTTTTCTTCTGTCATTTCTGGCTCTCTGACACACATAAGAGGTTTAGTAACACTTTCAAGTCTGAAGAGGGTGGAAATGAAGGATAGTGACAATTCAGAGAAAAGTGATTAAATGCTGCTTTTACCTTAAATCACTAATTTTTTAAATAACAATTTATTTTCTTTTTTCAGTGTTCCAAGATTAAATCACTAATTTTTGAGATGGCTTTATAGAGATATAATTTACAACATGATTCATCCAAAGTACATGACTAAGTGGGTTTCAGTATATTCACAGTGTTGTGCAATGATCACAACAACCTAATTTTAGAATATTTAAGTCATCCCCAAAACAAACTGTATCCACATTTGGCAGTCTATCACTATTCTTTCATCCCTGCTCTAGACAACCACTGATCTATTTTCTGTCTGTGTAGTTTTGCCTATTCTGGCCATTTTATAGAAAAGGAATCATATGATATGTAGTATTTTATGGTTGATTTCTTTAACTCACAATAATCTTTTCAAGGTTATTACATGTCATAGCATGTATTAGATTTTATTTTTAATAGTATTCCATTGTATGGATATTCCACATCTTATTCATTCATTCAGTAGGTTTTGGACATTGGGTTGTCTTCACTCTTAACAAGTGTACACAATACTGCTATGAACATTCACACACACATTTTTGTATGGATATATGCTTTCATTTCACTTGGGTATACACTTAGGAATCAAATCGTATCATATGGTAATTCTATGTTTAATATTTTGAACAACTGTCAAACTGTTTTCCATGTGACTGCAACTATTTTTACATTCCCATGACTAATATATGAAGATTCAAATCTCTCCATATTCTTGCCAACATGTTTTCTTATCTACCATTTTGAGTATAAGCACCCTAGAAGGTACAAAGTGGCATGTCAATGTGGTCTTCATTTGACTTTCTCTAATCACTGATGATGTTGATAATCTTCTGTGCACATTAGCCATAAGATACTATGTTTGGAGAAATGTCTGTTCAGATTCTTTGTCCATTTTTAATCGAGATATTTGTCTTTTTTTAAAAAAGATTTTATTTATTTATTTGACAGAGAGAAATACAGCCAGATAGGGAACATGAGCAAGGGGAGTGGGAGAGGGAGAGGCAGGCTTTCTGCCTATAGGGCTCAATCCCAGGACTCCGGGATCATGACCTGAGCAGAAGACAGCCGCTTAATGACTGAGCCACCCAGGTGCCCCTGAGGTATTTGTCTTTTTATTGATAAGTTGTAACAGTTGTTTATATATTCTGGATACCAAACACTTACTAGATATATAATTGGGAAACAGATGAGCCATTTTTGTACTTTCTCATTAGTATTCTTTTTTTTTTTTTATGTTATGTCAGTCACCATACAATACATCATTAATTTTTGATGTAATGTTCCATGATCCACTATTTATGTATAACACACCCAGTGCTCCATGCAATCCAGGCTCTCCTTAATACCCATCACCAGTCTCACCCGTTCTCCTACCTCTCCCTTCTAAAGCCCTCAATTTGTTTCCTGAAGTCCATAGTCTCTCATGGTTCATTTCTCACTCTGATTTCTCTCCCTTCATTTTTCCCTTCTGTCTCCTAATATCTTCCATGCTATTCTTTATGTTCCACAAACAAGTGAAACTGTATGATAATTGACTTTCTCTGCTTGGCCTTTTTCACTCCGCATAATCTCCTCCAGTCTCATCCATGTTGATGCAAAAGTTGAGTATTCATCTTTTGTGATGGCTGAGTAATATCCCATTGTATATATGAACCACATCTTCTTTATCCATTCATCTGTTGAAGGACATCTCAGCTCCTTCCACAGTTTGGTTTTTGTGGACATCGCTGCTATGAACATTAGGATGCATATGGTCCTTCTTTTCACTTCATCTGTATCTCTGGGATAGTGTTCTTTGAAACACAATTTTTTTTGAAGATTGTATTTATTTATTTGAGAAAGAGAGAGAGAGCATAAACAGGGGGAAAGACAGAGGGACAAGAAGACTCCCAGCTGAGCTGGGACATGATATAGGGATCCAATTTCATTCTTTTGTATATGGATTTCTAGTTGCCCCAGCATTAGCTGTTGAAAAGACTATTCTTTCCTTCACTGAATTCTCTTCATATCCTTAAAAAGAAATTAATCATAATCATATGGGATTTTTTTCAATTCTATTCCATTGACTTATATGCCCATCCTCATAGTGCCATATAGTCTTCATTATTGTGTCTTTGCATTAAGTTTTGAAATGCAGAAGTGTAAGTCCTTCAAATTTGTTCTATTTCAAATTTTTTTTTTGCTTTGTTATTCTGGGTACCTTACATTTACATATGAATTTTCAGATCAGGTTGTCAATTCCTTCACAGCAGCTAGATGGTATTTTGATAAAAACTACAATGAATCTATAGATAAATTTAGGGAATATTGTCATCAAAACAAAATTGTCTTTTAATCTATGAACATGGAATATCTTTCTATTTACTTGGTTCTTATTTAATTTCTTTCAACAGTATTTTGGGGTTGTATAGGTGGTTGAGCATCCAACTCTTGGTTTTGGCTCAAGTCGTGATCTCAGGGTTATGAAATTGATCCCTGCATCAGGCTCCACTCTACATGGAGTCTGCTTAAGATTCTCTCTCCTCCCTCTGTCCCTCTCCCCACTGCCTCTCTCTCTAAAATAAATAAATCTTTAAAAATGTATTTTGTAGTTCTAGTGTACAAGTCTCACAAGTGTTTGTTATATTTCTAAAGTTTTTATTCTCTTATTATAAATTTAATTATTTTCATAATTTTATCTTCAGATTTTTAACTTGCTAATGTATAGAAATACAATTGATTTTTGAAATTTTTTTGTATACAGCAATTATGCTGGACATATTTATTAGTGCTAACAGTTTTTTAGTGAATTACTTAGAATTTTTTATATACAACCTCATGCCAGCTCTAGAGAGATTATTTTATGTCTTTTCCAATCTGAATGGCTTTTATTTACTTTCCTTGGCTATTTTCTCAGAGTAGAAACTCTGCTATAATGTCAAATAGAAATAGCAAGAGCAGAAATTCTTGTCTTGTTCCTAGAAGGAATGCATCAAATCTATAACAATCAGATGATGTGGTGTTAGCTATTAGTTTTTTTGTTACTGTCCTTTGCAGAGTTGAAGAAGTTCTCTTCTATTTTTAGTATGTTAAGTGTTTCTCCTTTTATTATGAAAGGTGTTGGAATTTGCCATGCTTTCTGTGTATCTATGGATATGATCATGTTGTTGCTATCTTTTATTCTATTTCTATGGTGTATTACATCAATTGATTTTTGAATGTTAAATGAATCTTGCATTCTTAAGATAAATCCTACTTGATCATGGTATATAAATCTTTTTACATGTTTATAGATTTGGGTTTCTAGCATTTTACTGAGGATTTTTACATTTATATCCATAACAGATATTTATCTGCAGTTTTCTCATTATGTCTTTGTCTGATTTAGAAATCAAGGTACTTTGTACTAATATAGTAAGTAGGGCATTGTTCCTTTCTCGTCTATTTCTCAGGAAAAGTTGGTAAAGAATTGGCTTGAATTCTTTAACTTTTTGATAAGATTCATCATGAAGCCATCTGAGTCTGGACTTTTCTTTGTAAAACATTTTAAATTATGAATTATATCTTTTTTCTTATTACATATTTATTTTGATATTATATTTCTTCTAGAGTCCGTTTGAGTAGTTTGTATTTTTCCAGGAATTTATCTCTTTCATATAAGTCATCTAATTTTTGGTACATAATTTTTTACAGCATTCCTTGTAATCCTTTTTTTTTTTTTTTGCAAGTTTGGTAGTGACTTTCATTTCACCCCTCTTTCCTTCTTATTTTGGTAATTAAAGCTAGCTTACATGCTCTCTCTTTCTCTCTCACTCTCTCTTCTAATTATAGCTAAAGGTTTATCAATTACAGTACTTTTTTTCAAAGAAACAACTTTTGGTTTCCTTTATTAGTTCTTTTTTTTTCTATTGTCTACATATTTCTGCTCTACTCTTTATTTTTCTCTTCCTTTTGTTTGTTTTGATCTAAGGTTTGCCTTCTTTTTCCAGTGTCTTATGGTGGAATTTTAGTTTGTTGGTTTTAGATATTTCCTCTTTGAACATTAATGTTTATGGCTATTCATTTCCCTCTGAGGATTGCTTTCACTGTATCTCATAAGTTTGAGTGTGTCATGTATTCATTTCCACTTATCTCAAAATATATACTTAAATTTCACTTGTACCCTTTGATTTTGTTGGTTATTTAAGAAAATGTTACTTAATATCTACATATTCATGAGTTTCTTAAATTTCTTTTTATTATTAATTTCTAATGTAATTCCAGTTTTTAGAGAACATACTTTGTATGTTTCCAATCCTTTTAAAAGTAGTGAAACTTGTGTTATAGCCTAGAATGTGTCCTATCTGAAGAACATACAGCTATTGTTGGGTGGAGTATTTTACAGATATTTGTAAGGTCTGTTTGATTAATAGACTAGTTTAAGAACTTTATTTCCTCATTGATCTTCTATCTAGTTGGGTTTTTTATTTTTTCTGTTTTTGAGAGTAGGATACTGAAGTTTCCAGCTATCATTGTTGAATTGATTATATTTCCAGAGGCCTGGATAGCTCAGTGGGTTAAGCCTCTGCCTTTGGCTCAGGTCATGGTCTCAGGGTGGCCTCTGCTTCACAGGGAGCCTGCTTCCTCCTTTCTCTCTACCTGCCTTTCTGCCTACATGTGATCTCTCTTTCTCCTTCTGTCAAATAAATAAATAAAATCTATAAAAAAATACTTGTCTATATTTCCTTTTAATTCTGTCAGTTGTTGCTTTATATACTCTTGCTAGATGCATATACATTTATACTTGATAGATTTTTTTTTTAAAGATTTTATTTATTTGACAGAGAGAAACACAGCCAGAGAGGGAACACAAGCAGAGGGAGTGAGAGAGGGAGAAGCAGGCTTCCCGCGGAGCGGGGAGCCTGATGTGGGACTTGATCCTGAATCTCTAGGAACATGACCTGAGCCGAAGGCAGTCACTTAACCAACTGAGCCACCCAGGCGCTCCTTGATAGGTCTTCTTAATGAGCTGTTCTTTTCATCATTATAAAATTCACATCTTTATCTCTAAATATTTCTTTGTTTTAAAGTCTTTTGTATGATATTACTCACTTTAGCTCTTTAATCATTATTATATATATGATACAATTATTTCTATTTTTTAATTTTCATCTTATTTGTATTTTTAATCTTAAATATGTCTCCTATGGACAGTATCAAGTTGGATCTTGTTTCCTTTAAGTGTGGCAGTTCTCTCTTTTGATTTGATTATTTAATACATTTACATTTGTTATTGATATTGTTGAATTTATGTCTATCATTTCTTTTTTGTTTTCTATATGTCCCATATCTTTTGTGTCCCTTTGTTTCTTCTTTACTGTTTGCTTTTGATTGAGAGTGTTTTCTAGTGTAATGTAGTAACTCCTTCAATGACTATTTTTAATTTAGTCATCCTAGTTTTTTTATTTTATATAATTAATTTTTGGAAAATGTTTATATTTACATAAAACACTGTGAAGATATAGAGTTCCTAAATACCCCACATCTAGTTTTCTCTATTAATATCTTGCATTACTATGATGTATTTGCCACAATTAGTGAATATTTACACATTATTAATATTCACTAAAGTACACATCTTTTTAAAACTTCTTAAGCTTTTATCTAATGTCTTTCTTCTGTTCCAGGATCCCATCAAATATATAACATTGCTTTTGTCATATATACTTACACTGCGCTCTGATTTCACAATTTCTGAGATTGCTTGTCAGGCATTTTGTAGAGAGTTCTTCTCTTGGAAATTGTCTAGTTTCATTTGTTTGTTTTGTTTTGTTTTTTATTCTTAAACTGGTATTATGTGTTTTGAGAAAGAAGACCTTATAGGTAATTTGCAATCTTTATTACATCATATCAAGGTATCTACCATGTAAATCACTCTTGTATCACCTTGCTAAAAATATTTGTTAGGTTTCTCTACTGTAAAGTTACTCTTTTGTAGCCTTTGTATACTATACTCCTTGGAAGGAGATCACCATGTACAGCCCACATTTAAGTGGGAGTGTAACTCCACTTGAGGTTGGAGTATCTACATAAATCATTTGGAATTTTACTGCATGGGATATTTCTCTTTTCTTCCCTATTTATTCACTCAATATTCATTTATGTCAGGATGAACTCATGAATGCTTATATATGCTTTGTTATATAATCCAATACTACTTTATTTTGTTGTTCAAATTGTTCCAGCTTTGGTCTTTGGGAGCTTTTTCAGTTGACTCCTGTGTTCCCTTGTCAAATTCCACCATTACATGGGAATCTTCTGTTTGTTTTTGTTTATAGCACTCTCTTAATATCTGACAGAGGAGATGCTCCAGGCTTATCTTACATATTTACTACTCCAGTCCTAAATAAACCATTTTTTTCAAAGAGTAATGGTTATTTTTATTGTAAAATATTATTAGAAATCATGACTTAGAGTCTAGGTATATTTTATTTTGGTATTACTATTTCTAGACCCTTTCAGTTGCCAAAGCAAAGAAATATATGTTTGTGTATCAACCTGGGTGTGTGTGTGTGTATATATATATATATATATATATATATATATATATATATATAATTTCTATATGTAATCATTTGTAACTACATGAAGCTAAACATAAGTTCATCCTAAAGTCTCCAACTTTAATCCATTTTTGCACAGATTATTCTAACCTCATATCCTTGTTTATCTAAAAACTTCCACTATAATAATTAGAAACTCATCTCCCTCTCTTCATTTACTTGTTTATTTTATTATACATGTATAACAGTGTTAATTATATTATATATTTAATATATTTTTTACTATCATATAATTAAGACCTCATAGTTTCCCTTTAGAACAAGTATTATCATTTCTATTTTGCAGATGAGAAAATTGAGGCTGAATGAACTTAATTCATTTGCTCAAAGTTGCAGTGCTTATGAAATTAGCTGGAATTCATACCTAGAAGAGAACTAATTCCAAAATCTACAAGAGCTTCAAACTTTTGCCCCTGGGAATAGGGCTTTTATTGTAGTTACTGGCTAATGAAATTCCACGTGTCTACCATTCTAATGGAAAAAGGCCTGAGATATAGAGCTTTTCCTCCAATAAGCAATAATCCAGGAAATATTAAAAATGTCTCCCTCTTGACTACAGACATGAAGTAAGAGCATTTTAGAAGACAGGAACAAGTAGAGTGAGAGGGAGATTTGATAGGTCTGAGAGGATTGGTAAGAAATATCAAACAGACCAAGAGAAAAAAACCTGGGGCGCCTAGGTGGCTCAGTTGGTTAAAGGACTGCTTTGGGCTCAGGTCATGATCCTGGAGTCCCCGGATCGAGCCCCACATAGCAGGAAGCCTGCTTCTCTCTCTCTCAGTCCCCCTGCTTGTGTTCCCTCTCTAGCTGTGTTTCTCTCTGTCAAATAAATAAATAAAATATTTTTTTAAAAAAGAGAGAAAAAGACCTAAACACACTGTTCTAAATACGTGTAGTTCTATTAGGTAAGTCATATGAAATTGCTGACATTTGAGTTTTCCTGTCTTACAAAAAAAAATTTCATTTAGTTTAACCTGTACATTCCTGCCAAAACTTTGAAAAAAGGGGGAGTGCATTTTTTCCCTTTTATAAGGAATCAGTAGACAAAGGTAGAACAAATAAGATCACTTTCCATAAAGCAATACAGTTTTATATATTGCTCCCCTACCCATATTCAACTCCAAGGATAATAAACTTCACATAAACTCTTAAAAATACAAAACTTTTCTTTCAAATGGATTTATTCATTTTACTTTGTTTTGATGAAGATTTTTGAATCTCCTCAAACTTTCCCAATCACAATAATCTTTTATTCTCATTACCATTGTTGTTAGGATCATCATTAGTCACAGTAGTGATATTCCAGCCATCACCATTGTCATTGCCATCATTGTCAGGTGTCATAATAGCAGTATTCTCTTTTCCGAGAGGAGCATCAGATAGGTATAAGAGTGAAACAGTGCAAGATTTATTTTAGCTTTGCTTGCTAAATTGCTATTTGCATTTTACACTGTGACTTTAACCTCTCTTTTGCTTATATCTTTAGCTGGAAAATGTGGATTGTGCCAATTTTCTAAGGTTACTATAAAGGTTAATGTTTTTAACTTTTAAAGCTTCTTTGGTAAGAGGCTCAGAGAAGGGAAAGTACCTTGTTTGGTAACTTCTGTCACAGGGCTAAGCTATGAATTTAGAATTTGATTAAAACATATCATTGTTCTCTTTACCTGTCAATTGCCCTCTTATTGAATAAATACATTGAATACTGAAGTCGGCATTTACTTAAAAATTCCATCAAATTCATCCTCTTTTCACTGACTGTTCCAAATTCATTTGTTTAAAAAAATGCATTTTTCAGTGTGTCTGGATTGCAAAATACTGAATAAAATTACCATGAAAAATAAGTTCTGTCTGCATTAGATTGATGAAGTAATTGAATGATTATAGGGAGCTTAAAATATCTTCTGATGAGCATATACTTCTGGTTATCATAAAAACAATATTTGAAAAATAACTTTTTAAGCTGGACTTTAAATTTTATTTTAAAAACTAGAAATTAATCAATTTCTTTTTCTTTCATTAGAATAGAGGAAATGACACCTTGACTTATTTTCTAGGTAACTTAAAAAGAATGTGTAGAGGCACGGGTGGTTCAGTCAGTTAACCGTCTGCCTTCAGCTCAGGTGGTGATCCCAGGGTCCTGGGATTGAGCCCCACATTGGGCTCTCTGTTCCACGGCTCCCTCTCCCACTTTCCCTGCTTGTGTTTCCTCTCTCACAGTGTCTCTCTCTGTCAAACAACAACAACAACAACAACAAAAAGAATGTCTAATTGGACCCAAGTCAATTTCCTTTTACACCAAATAATTTCTCTTGGAGTTGAAAGCATATTTGGTTCTTTGAAGACTCTAGAGTTTTCAAATGTAGTTGTGAATCTCTTCAGCTGAAATCAGATTGTTCTTCCTTTGAAATGGAAACTTCTGAAGTTCACTTCAATATGGAATTTTCACACATATGTTTACATAGCTGAGAATAGTTAAAGAAACTATGGTATATTCACATAAATTGCAATATAATTGTTTTTAAAAAATCACATTTTCATGGAAGCATTTAAATTTCCTTAAAAACAGAATAATTATGAATGGGATATTATATATGTGATATAATCTAAATTCTATTAGATTGTATACTGAGACTGTGTGTGTATATATGTATATATATATATGTGACTAAATACAGTTATATGAAACTGAGAAAAAGACAATGATCATTCTGTGTTCATCATTGAGTAGTGGAAATGCAGGTGGTTTTTATTTCATTTTTTCATTTTCATTTATTTTTTCATTTCTTGTGTATTTTCATTTTTGTGTATTTTATACATAAAAATTTAAAATTAGAGATACTAAAAATTATATGGACCTATATAATTTCTAAAATTATTAACATATGAGTATCTACAATCATATACACCCATCTCCTGCAGAGTTAGACTAATGAAGGAGGCAAAAGGGACTAATTCTAGTGAGAAAATTTCAACTATTACTCCTTCCAGAATTGAGCAGCTGAGATCATCTCTGAGTTAGCCTCATGGTGGCTCTGAGGGTGTGGCATGAGTACGATATGGATTTCTGGTTGGGACAAAAGCGGCCAAGGAAATGAAATTATCTGAGAAAATAAATAGTGAAATGAATGTAAAGATTTATTGTGCTTTGTGGAGTGAGAATATTCAGAGGGTTTTAGAAAATTAAAGAATCCCTCAGGAAAAGGACTTTTAATATTATGTAGATTATATTTTTTGATCCTCTTTCAATATTCTTCAAGAATGAAAGCAAAGATTTGAGTTATTTTATGTTCCTTCTGGAGATTTATCTATAATTTCATAAATGCAACCCTGTTCTGAACTGGAATACACAGATCTTCACCTTCCATAGATTTAATAAAGAGATAGATACAGAAGTTTACTTGTATATTCATAATTATAAAAGCATTTTTAAGGGCGCCTGGGTGACTCAATGAGTGGAGGCCTCTGCCTTCGGCTCAGGTCATGATCTCAGGGTCCTGAGATTGAGGCCAGCATCAGGCTCTCTGCTTAGCAGGGAGCCTGCTTCCTTCTCTCTCTCTGCCTGCCTCTCTGCCTACTTGTGATCTCTCTCTGTCAAATAAATAAATAAAATCTTAAAAAAAAAAAGAAAAGCATGTTTGGGGCACCTGGGTGGCTCAATTGGTTAAGCGACTGCCTTCGGCTCAGGTTATGATCCTGGAGACCCGGGATCGAGCCCCACATCAGGCTTTCTGCTCAGTGGGAAGCCTGCTTCTCCCCCTCTCAGTCCCTCTGCTTGTGTTCCCTCTCTAGCTGTGTTTCTCTCTGTCAAATAAATAAATAAATAAATAAATCTTAAAAAAAAAAAAAGCATTTTTAACTGTGTGGTTAATGAAGATACCTTATCTTACAAAGACTTTTCTTAAGTCAAACAATCTATCAATAGCTTTATTGCAAAGCCACCTCTGGCACCCTAAAAGTCATAGCTGTTTCTTAATTCACTACCACAAGTAGTGAGGCCAAGTAGCCCTCTAGTCTTAATGCATGGCTCACTCTGTCCCCTGATGAACATCTCATAAGGGGGCTTATGAGAGCCTACTTACAGCCCAAAGGAGGGGTGACATGTTTTTGTAGGAAAATACTAATCAGAGATTTTCCAACAATACAATCCAGTATGAAGAATAAAACGTGTCCACCCACAATGATCTTCCAATTAAAATGCATATTCAGTGAGAAATTATAGGACAATATGTGCTTAATTGCTAAATGAGGGGAATGATTGGGTGGGATTCTGATAATCACACAAATTTGTGAAACACTTGTAGATGATGAAGAGCTAGAAAAACATTTGGAACAGAGAAGTATCCTTTCCAAATATACAGTTTACAGTGATCTGGAGGACGCTCTAGGAAGAAATGAAATTCAGACAATTCTCTTTGCACAACTTACATTATATACTCATATTTTAAAACATTTTAGTGTTCCTTATCATGCATTTAGTAAATTGGCTTAGAAAAATGCTCCATGGCTTTAATTTTATTCTACCAATTTTGATAAGTCTTAACTCTCATTAAGGTCTTTGCAACCATCTGTAAAATAAATGGGTCATCTCAGTGATCACTAACACATCCTTCAGGCTTCAAAACCTGTGAAATAACAAAATTAAATGTTTATGTGAACTTTTAAACTTTGTTTTTATAGAATACCCACCTCTTGATTTATGAAGGAAAAAATACCATTTCTACTTAGACAAACACTAAAAATATATTCAAAATCTTGATAATTTATTTTGGTTTTCTTCTCATTTTTTTTCTGATGCATAATAGTGTAAGACTGTATATAATTAATGGAGGGAGAAAGAAGAAATGATAAGAATTTGAGATAACTCTTCAGTATAAGGATGTTCAATATCTTAGTTGCCATAAAAGTTAATGAGTATGTCAAGTTACTTGGAAGTTCAACCCCCAAAGGACATTCCCAATTCTGCCAAAAAGCAAAAGCTACGCATGATAATGAGCATCTCTGAGGGAGGGAAAACAATGATGAAGGTAGAAGATGCATGGCTCAATTATGTGCAGAATAATAATAAGCCTTGCATCCTGTATACTTTCCTAATTGGATAACAGTGCAATCTTGTGTACTACAAATAGTGCAGAGTGCTCGTTAAGGCAGAGAGAAAAACAAAAGTATCTTGTCTTAGTTATAACTCAAAAGCTGTGAATTTAGAAGAAAGGACATATCTAATACGAATAGCTGTACATATTTTTTCTTAGAGGTTTCTCTCATCTCGACAAGCTACTGAACCTGAGGTGAGTTTAATTAGTTCAATGTATCATGCTAAGTTGCAGAAAGGAGTGAAACTGGATAAAAAGGGAGAAAAATTTCTTCCTTAGTTTATATCATACAAGTCTATATTGAAATCCAGGACCAGTGGAGATCTTTAACTTTTCTCCAACTTTATGTGACTCTCTAACATTTTTCCCATATTATTACTTT